>JAWQFL010000021.1:944979-977323 GCA_033442365.1 Creolimax fragrantissima | reverse complement strand
CTCTCTCTCTCTCTCTGTGTGTGTGTGTGTGTGTGTGTGTGTGTGTGTGTTTGTATGTGTGTGTGCGTGTGTGTGCATGTTATGCATGTTGTGTATGAATGACTATGGACCTGTACATATTTTTGAATGCATCTACCAATCTATCGTCTGTGCCATCAATTTGTAACTGTAAATGGGACAGGGAACCTATGTACTTGTTTGATATGCATGCATGTGTGCGACTTTTTCTTTGATTCGTTTAGCATTAACTTCATGCAATCTGTATACATGTATATAGTATGTGTAGTCAACTTCTTGAACTAACTTTTCATCTCCCTTGTTTGGCGTGGTATGTTAACAGGAATGTTACCAGAAAGCACTACAAGTATGCGACAAGAAGGTTGAGGTTGCCCAAAGCATGTACTCCATGGTATGTATTCAAGTATATATGCTGATATATTTTTACGACAGTACACCTCTCGTTTCCAACAGTTTTGCTGTTTGCTCTCTCTACTGAAACAACACAATCATTCGTGCTCAGATCGACAAGCATATTCGTAAACTTGACAGTGATGTGAAACGATTGGATAAGCGTATATTGGTAGTTGGAAATGGAACCCCGCAGAAGCGTACCAAGTACGGGCGTAAGCAAAAGCGTATGTCCATGAGAATCAAGTTAGAACTTGCTATGTGACTGATCACATCATTGTTCAAGTATTTTGAAGTCTCATTTTCATTCATACATACGTTCATGTGTAATTAAAGAGAGACGTCGCAAGAGCGATACTGCTCGAATTGAAATGGAAGTGGCCGCTGAAGCGTTGGTATGTTCCCTTTTGTATGTGCATGCACATATGCACACATACACGCACATATATGCAAAGCACATGTGCACAAATATATACAATATATACCGTACTGGTTAACCCACTCATGCGTACTGGTTTATGAAGTGTCAATGAGATACTGATACTCTTGTTGATTCTCATGTTTCACGTACCCAACCAGCCAAAAATAGACATCGAGGTGGAGATGCCTGTTGATCCCAATGAACCAACTTACTGTATTTGTCAACAGGTATGACAAACACAAACACACGCGTACACGTACACGTACACATACACGTACACATACACATACACACACACACACACACACACACACACACACACACACACATACACACACACACACATGTATTTCTAATCGTAGGTTTCGTATGGAGAAATGGTAGCGTGCGAGAATCCAGATTGTCAAACGGAATGGTTCCATTTTGCCTGTGTGGGCCTTACTGCTAAGCCGAAGGGAAAGTGGTACTGCCACAAATGCGTAAAGCCATCGGAATAATATAATACCCCCACAGATGTAGTTTATGCATACAAATATTGCAAATTCTCTACTGCGTCCCACCTGCCGTAAAACTGTTGGAATATGGATATGATTCACAGATATAATTCATGCATAGGAGCACACAGATATTTTCCTAAATGCCTGCTGTGCCTCACACGCAGGTATACACATGCACGTAGTATGTACGGTGTATGTAATGAGTTGTCAGGTTTGCAGGTGGATGGAAACAACACGTTTGTAAGTACATCTTGTTCCAGCCAAGAAGCGCAAGTACATTGATTGTCGAGTGTGCCTGTGTTTTTAACGTTGTGCGATGAGTGAACATGTTGGCATTCACAAAATAGTAGTTCCAATTTCTTCGGAAAACCTTCACCGTATAGCACATCATAAGAAGCCAACATTATTTTGCTTACAAGTTACACATGTGCATTCTACTATATGTGCATTCTCATATATATAGACTTGTAGGCTGGCTGATGATCGAGATATGCAACTCCCTTTAGAGATGTAATAGATATATAATACGTATTGTAGTTCTTCATTACTAAGACGGACACAATCACAGACATGCATAAATGATAAATTATATAAATGTGCTTGAGCAGGAGAATGCGTTCATGGGAGAGTGGATGGTGCGAACATATGGGCTAGTAACAGTAACTATTTGAGACAGTAACCATTTACGCTGTATATAATCATAACCACACCCGTCGCGACTCTGAGCCAAGTCATACACACCCAATCTCGCAGTTCAATTATGCGCAATGAGGAAGTGAGTGGCTGCACAAGTAGTGAATGAACAGGAGGTGGATAGCCATGTACAATGTTTACACGAAGAACACAAACATCAACTATATATTTGATTATATGTATATATTGACCGATACATGCACATGGAGTTAGTGTGCGAGCGGGAGGAAATGGGTATATTGCAAGTGTTATGTGGACAGGTTTTGGCAGTGCAATACGAATATGTCACCCAACATAAATATTTAGTGAAAAATTCCCATGTAGGTAAACTTGAGCTTGTACAAGCACAGAGTAATCCTAATCTTTTTTTGCATTCACTTAAATGAATGAATATTGTACATAAAAGTAAATGAATCTTATTGTTTACGAATGTCTAGATTTTAGATATCAAAGGGTATATATAGTGTTTGAATTCAACAAGGTTTGTTTGTTTATAATTTTTAAATATAGAACGTACAGTAGCAGATACATCAATCTTATCCATGCTATTGCACAAACGCGCATACCAAAATACTAAATTATTCCCGTATCATATCTACAGATTAATGCTAATTCCAAAATATGTAACAGATATCACCCGATCCAATTGTTAGGTTAGGTCTCAATGTTCGAGTTTTACAACCACGGCACCACTTGTCAAAGCATTGTAAAATCACATCCATCTATATTACGTAAACGCACGTCGTATTCTCAATGACCGCCAACTTCGAACAAAATGTTCCTCGTACTTAAGTTCTGCTCTTGAGGAGAAACTCTCCCAGAACGACATTCTTCCTCTTCGCTTACAATGGCCTGATTGAAAACATATAAATGAGATACATAAGAATAAATGCTATTTGTGTATGAGAGTATATACTCTCCACTATGTAGTTGTATAGAGATGAATGCGTGGCAGTGTACAAAGGATAATTGCAGATAGCAGACAACGAGGCTATGCGTTCATAGCCAGCGTAGCACGCTGTCCATTTGAATGATGCACATTTCCAGAGGCATGTTTTAGCGTATGAAGGCCAAATTTTATAGAATAAACGAAAGATCCCCATACTCAAACATGAATGCGTATAACGCAGATACATACCATTCTCTTTCGGTCACAGGGATGCCCTTCTGCTCGAGTTCCTCCAGAATGGGAATATAGAAGTCCGGTGTTGTGGGTTTCCACACACCTACACGGTCAATCTGTCCATCCAGAATGAGGCGCGTTGCTATACCAACAGGGAAACCGACAGTCTTGGCCATGGCGGAATCTCCTATACCGAAACCATCTCCGTAGTTAATCAAAGTCGACGTACGACGCTCCTATTATATGTATATGCATTGCGTGTGCAATTAACGAAAGAGCAAGTTAATCGTAACGTAACATTGAAAGAATAAACTACACTGAAGTAATCATGTTAACATACCTTTGCACCGTTCGCATTCTCAATCTCGAATTCGTGTTGCAACAACGTCATATCTCTCTCTCCATGGTTGTATGCAAGTTTCGTTTGTAGCTGGCCACACAACGCATCAAGTGGAGTGGGTGAAGACACATCCACAATATCGTCACTTAACAGTCCGAGATCAAGCATTGCCCTGTCCATGAGTAGTATTCGTGAAGATTCATAAGGGTTGCACGTGGCTGATGTAATATGAGCGCGATCGGAGGTTCGTCACATTGCGTGTAGATGCGAGTTTGCGAAGGCCACCAATAAGCATCGAATGGTGACACATATGAATATACCTTTTCGCGATCACCTTGTCATTATCACTTAGTCCAGCAGTGACTTCAGACTGAATCCAATCCTCTACATCTCCATAATCAGCTCCAAGTGCCAATTCTTTCATAAATATACCCCATGTAATAGGGTCTTCTTCCATGGCTTGTAAAGCAGCGTGTGCATCTTGGTTCATTAAACCAGTTCTTGCGAGCGCATACATGACCTATAAACATTTGTGTTTGAGTGGGTGAGATGGACGACTACACATATGTGACGAACATATGTACATACACATACATACTAACGCTACTTGAGTACACTGAAATGGTTTACAGGTGAGAAGTGCTACGTACCTTTGAGTATCCTTTGAACCGCAAAGTGCCTCTGAACATGGTGTGAGCGGACTGTTTGATTCCATATTCATCCGCATAAGGCATGGAGTTCCTAATGTGAGCGATATGCGTTTTTTCGGTGACAATGAGAAGTGTGTAAAAGATGTGTGATAGGGCTTAGATACGTATGGAAAGTATATTTTACGGGCTAAATTTTGAAGTGGACTCATACCGATTCGGAAGGCCTTCCAAAGCGTATCCCTTGTAAGAACCGCCCACAGGGATTGTATCGACTGCTTGGTACAGCTCTCCCGCACGAATATTCATCTGTGATAGAAACGCAAAATCAGAGTACATATTTGTACAAATAGAAGCACACGCATCTTTGAGCACTTGACAAGAAAAAGGGGTCAAAGAGAAATACGAAAAATACTCTTACACATTTGTAAGTATCCACACGATTGTACACATACCATTTCCCCTTGTTTCAAGAACGAAGCAGCATTCAGGCCAGCTGTTAATACTCCCCTGGGCGACCACGAAAACTTGTAACCCAACGCGTTCTCTGAGCATTCGGGAGCAGGTAATCCTCCACACCAACTGACAAATGATGTCACTTTTCCACCATTATCCTTGACTTCATCAATCACCTGATGGGGAAAAAAAAATACTTTTCAGTGTTCGGCGTTCACACTATCATGAGTTAGCGTTTTTATTGCATGTGCATATGGGTAAGCATTTGCGCAGACCAAATATGTAGTACCTTCATGGCTGAGAGGTGATCAATTCCTGGATCCAATCCAATCTCGTTCAATAATAGTACACCCTTCTCGCACGCACGATGGTGTAAGTGTTGCATCTGTTCACTCACATACGACGCAGTCACCAGATGTGTACCAGCCGAAATACATGCCTCTGTAGATTTGAAAAGTTTAGGTCAATGCATGAATCATAATCTAAAATGCATAGTGCACTTATATCATTTGCACGCACGTACGTGTACCAGACTACTTAAGGAGTTGTGGAGCAACAATAAGACAAACTAATCATACCAGCGATTTTAGGGTGAAGAGGTGCTGGAACCAAACTGATTGCCACGTCGTGTCCACCTGTAAATCGAAGAATGGAATTATAAGTACAATGTAAAACAAACTGTTCTGCGTGCGTGCGCTAAATACATGTCCCTGTACTACTCCCATACACACGCACATTCGCATACATAAATTGTCAAATCCGCTTCATACCAATAAGCTGGTTTAGATCTGTTTCGTTACAGTTCGATACATTGAAGTTTAACACCGATACATTGTCGCGGCCTCTGGCTAACTTATTCGCTTCTTCAATTTGTACACCAGCTGTAAATTGCACATCAATGCAATATGAAAGTGTTCGTAGATTTGGTTAGCAATTTACATGTGCAGCGTATAAAATGGATATACACCACTCACAATCAGCCTGAAATATATACTACATACCGATTGTAACGCGGATATTTTGTACATTCAAGAGATAGTCCACAACAGGTCCTGCGACCATTCCAGACCCGAATAACACCACGTGACGAAGGTTTTTCTTATTTTCCTCTCTTAAATTGGCTATGTACTTGTAGTCCGCAGTAAGTTCACCTGTCAAAGCGTAAAGAGATTTACAAATTATTGATGGACTGTTATAGAAGGTAAAACAGGACAAACATCTCGTACACTGAATACTGCAGTCAGCGTGACGCTCAAAAATCATTTAATGTGTATACGACTAAGCCAGCCGATAAACGAGTGTAAGACGTTTTGAATGATTGAACAATGCGAGTGCTTTACTCTTAACAGTCAGCCCTACCCTTCTAACTGTAAATCAATCACAAAATCAAAATCTGTAAACTGCAGTCAGTGACATATTGTGTTTTCCTATACAGGCTACGGATCTGCCCACTTCTAACGCATACCATCGGATGAGGTTTCAGCTGCACGTTTAAGACAACGACTCATGACGTTCTCCTTGACTAGATGTGGATCAGACAGGTAGTACTGTATGTAGGGCAGTAGCTGACCACCAAAATGTGAAGATGCTTCCATTGGTAACTCGGCAGGCAAATTATCCACACTCATGATTAGAACTCCGTCGCCAGTCATATCCTGAATAGGTGTTTATACAAGAATAAATCTAGAGCCTGAACAATGAGACTAGAAAAGTGGTCTACCCTTGCGGAAACCAATACGCACGTCATCGGGAATTGCTTCAAACAAATTAAGGAAGCGGTGGAAAGGAACACACTGTAATTAAACACAACACTTCCCTTTGGATAATGTCTCTATATATTCAGGCTTTACATAAACATACCTTATGTTTTGTGCCCGTTGCCGCATTGTAAACGAAGAAAGGATCATCGATAGTTGTACAGTCGCTCATAAACTCTATGCTACCTCCAGGGTCAGCTGTGATATCTGCCAATGCCAACAAACGGCTTCTCCCACTCACACATAACTCTTTCATCTGACTCGTTGTGAGGATGCGCGAGTACTGTGCTTCCCAGTACATGCAATTCACAATCATGCTGCGAGTTTGTACGTATAAATATTAATGCAGCTGAATAGGCAAATAAAGACATGTGCCTCGATGCCAAAAAGTTGGCTTTTGCTTCTAAAGGTAGCTCTTTGCATGTCAGACTATGTAAAAATAAATGCAGCATGCTATTCATTTCAATTTATATTGAAGCACGTACACTTCGACCATACGCACATGCATACCTTGCATACGGAGCGACAGTGTAGTGAAAGGTGCTAACGTAGTCCTCCGGATGATTGTAGTAGTGCAACTTATCAAACCTACCAGACGGGAACTTAACGTTACGCATGTAATCTCTTGGTTCTGCAACTACACCATAGGCAATGTGACGATCTGCTTGTCCACTCTCTACAAGGAATTGCATCTCTTCCATTGAAACGTACCTGTGTGCGTGTGAGTTTATACGCATATGATGTAGGTCTTATTACGACCGCGATAACGTTGCCAGTCAACCTACAAATCAAAACGATAAATACATCTGCCTACGAGAAAATTTGTAGCGCAAACAGTTCACACACTTAACCTACAACGATATATGGATACATTTGCAGAATTTCAACATGCACACACAAATATTTCGTTGAAAGTGCGTTAAAGACAGACACAAAACAATTCCAATTGTCCGGGTACACTACAATATGCCATACATACCTGTGGGGAAGTTCGTTAAACACCTCTTGTGCCCCCTTAGACACAGCGCCATTACCAGTAAATACGCACACAAATGGCATGAGTGGTTCAGGAACACCATTTTTTGCAATCTCATTTCCAAGTGCACGTACAGCGCCACGAAGTGATCCAAGGTCAGGGTAGTTACGTGCTAGTCCGATGTACAAAAAGGGTGTGTGGTAACCCATCCCTGTATGTGTATATTGGCATCCACAGTTAATACATCATTTCCATAGGTAAACACAACATCTACGTGGACTGAAAGGTCAGTCTAAATACATTCAACACGACTTATGAGCATGATTTGTGCGCACGTGCATACAGGGAGAAGAGACAATAAAATACATTCATATTCCAATGCAAGTTATCGTACTGTCACAATTACGCAACAATATGTCAAAGAAAACTCGGGACCAAGGTATACATATATACACAAGCCTTACAACGGCACCCCTTATCTTTTAACACGTACACAACCCAGCTAAGCAACGCATCCAAACGTCAGTACATACCGAGAAGTTTGTTTCCAAGACCATTCAGAACGTCCATCATTCCTGCGACACCTGCAAAGCGTCCAAACTTGACAATACGCTCACCTCTGTCGTTT
This sequence comes from Creolimax fragrantissima, assembly GCA_033442365.1. Classification (NCBI taxonomy): domain Eukaryota; class Ichthyosporea; order Ichthyophonida; genus Creolimax; species Creolimax fragrantissima. The sequence continues at coordinate 969,377 of JAWQFL010000021.1, read as the reverse complement.
GTCATACGCTCATAGTCAATCAAACGAACCTTTTTTTCTAAAACGGAGTCCAGCATAGCCATGTTGTACTCTTGGGCCTGCATGTGCATGAGCGAGATTGTAAATGGATGAGATCCCTCTCATACGTCATACACTCGCAAAAGCACACTTTTTCGACTTGTCTAAACGAAGAAATAGCATTCGTATGACCATATACAGTTGGCAGCGGATGTAGTGCAATGTTTCACAATTGTGTGAAGCCAGATTGAGCACATGGAACCAAGACATCATTTACCAACAATATGTGCAATGAGAAGTGTTTCCTGTGATTCATCGTATATATAATGCATATTATGGATACCTTGAAAGTATGAGAGAAGAAGAAATGAGTGCGATCGTTCATCAACTCGTCTGCTGGGATTTCTTTCACACCCAGAATGGTGGCTGCAGGAGAGAGATCTTCCACGAGTTTCGCACCAACCTGTTTTATAATGTGTATATACAAGTGAATTTAAGGATGTGTGTACATACAGACAAATCAACACGTTATCAGTCATAAGGCTAGGCATGGGTATGTACAAACGATAGACGAGTGAAAGCTCAAGCTAGACGGTATGCAGTGCTGTTGGATAGCAATGCTTTGCATGTTGTTGCGGGATCAATATGACTATGTACAATACATAATTTTTGGGTAAACATTTCAACGCAAGCACAATTACCTTTTCATATTCGCGATTGGAGTACACACGGATATCCGATGGTTGAACATAAACACTCACACCCTGGTCGACAAGGAAGCGAACATGTTCAGGACTTAGAGGTGCTCGCCGCTCCCATCTACCCTTGTTTTCTCTTCTAATACCAATTGTATTCCAATTCAATGATGTACACGCACTAGGCTGTGGTTGAAGCAGACAAAAAGTATTAGCTCCTTGTTCGTGACAAATGCGAAGACATGTAGTCCTGCTTTCCTTCAGGGATTTGATCCCAACTGTGCAACGAGCATAAAACATGATATATAAGCATGTATTGAAGGCTACGTGCAACATCACATAGACGGGTTAACATGTACATGCAGAAGAGAAAGAAAAACACAGAGAACTTTATGGTGCCCACGCAGGGATACAAAGTAATGGAAAGCTGAAAACAGCGATGCACACTGTGTCTCACATAATACGTGTGGTCCACATATTTTTGACCGTACCGTACTGCTGAAGGCTCTGTAACGGAAACTACGGCCAGCAAAGTTTGTACATTGTGTAACATGCTTAATTAGTGTACTCATCCTGCCCTCTACCAACCTAATGTACGTACGGGAAAGACGAGCAATGAAAGAACTAAACCGTGTTACGTGTTGTATTACAGTACTAATAGCCTATGGTATGTAATGTGTTGTGTTGAGATCTGTGCACATACATACGCCTTTCCTACGATCTAACGGACACACAGCTTCACACCACCCACTCAGACACACACAGAGAGACAGAGTAAGAGAGAGAAACACACACACACACACACATACACACACAAACACACATAAACACATACACATACACACACACACACACATACACACACTCGTCGCAACTACGTAGTTCGGTGACAAACGCCATCGCTCGTACACAGTGAGCATTGCACGTCACACACACAGACACACACAAACGCACACAGACACACACAAACGCACACAAACGCACACAAACACTGACACACAAACACACAGACACCAACAAAACACACTCAGACACAGAACGAACGAACGAGCGGTACGCAGTACCGCACCAGACACCGCACAGACACACTAATAAACGAATGAAAGGCCTCCTGGGCTAGTGACGCCCACTAAGAACGACTACGCAGTAAACCATTTTCTAAAGATGTTTAACCTTTCACCAATGGTTGTTAAGATCTTATATCATCCACCAATGAAAAGAGTCAGTACACATGCGGACAGACGTTTCCCGCCTCACTCGCGACGGTACCGACGTTGCGGTCCACACGTCCACACGTCCGCACACGTCTGTCTGCACACGTCCGCACGTTCGCATGTCGTGCAAATGAGGCAATGGACACACACTATTCGATTTCAACGTTAACACCACAAAGCACAGACCGTTCATTCATATGCAAAGTTGCAGCACATCGTAGCACGTAAGCAGCAACAGCTACAGCAACAGCTACAGCAGCAGCAGCAACATTGTTTGTTCATAAGCTGTAGCAGCACATCGTTCGTTCATAATCTGTAGCAGCAGCACATCGTTCGTTCATAAAATTGTAGTCGCGGTACATCGTTCGTTCTTAATCTGCGAGCAAAAACTGCACATTCGTTCATAAGCTGATGCAGTCAGCACATGGCGCGTAGGTTACAAAGACCCAATCGCGACACGTTTACTACCCAAGGATGGCCCCCTAAGGGCCCTTCGTCTTCGATCGGTGCAATTGTACCATGAAGGGGGTTGCATCAACTCGCCAGAACTTACGCATAGGTCCGAAAATCTTTGGTTCTGGTGCAAGTCTAGACCTCCAGCATGTCTCGTCCTCCATCTCGAAGTACACAGCAGCACACTGCAGCAATTACCTTTCCCCATCTCTACCCACTCTTGCCAAATAAAAAGCACACACACTGTGGGTTGTATCCTCTGTTGTGTCCATTGCTTACTTGCCATTCATTCAATACACACACAGGCTCCACCGGTAACCCGAGACGTATACATTACGTATTTCGTGTGCACTGTAGAAACCAAGTTTTGCTTATCTAAATGTATAGTCACATTATGTATGCGATCATAAAACATCTAATACATGACATGTAGCACTTCGTTGAGCACATGAACTCATACAAAGTTGAAATAGAATTTTCACTACCATCTAGACTGTACATGAAATAGGTGAACCTGTAATAATTTACATAGGAAAAAGCGGATTACACAACGAGAAGCGCTATGACCGTTGATTGAAAGTACTGTTTTGTCTCCATATCGCCATACTTTGGATCGGGCTCAAGCAATCACAATCACAGTTAGTGACTCCTTAGAGAGAACTCATCACACTTCAAGAACAAATTGGCAGGGAATAAGATCTGGTGTCATGTGCTTGTATTGATGATATTGGCATGCACATTTAATTAAACCAGTGATTTTAATCGAAAAGCGTAGGAGGAATGGTAAACCAATATATTTACAACAGTATCATCCCTTCAATCTCCATGCACGGTATTGAACTTGTTCTTCCAAATTAAACAACAGATGGATAAGCTCCTCGACGGTAAGTGTATACAAAATTGTGAAATCAATAAATTGTATAATATTTGTAGATGTGATGTACTCTAATGTATATTACAACGAATCATGAGTTATCGAACATGACATTAACAGCTGGTAGTATAAAGTAATGTAGGAGATGTAAACGACATTCCACTAACTCATAAACGGATAAAATAGAACTGTAACTCCTCATTGTAACAACTCGACTGTGTGGATATCGAGCCAAAAGGTAACACAATATCTGTGTATTAAGAGCACAATCCGTATGGAGGATCCATCAAACCGTATGGAAATGAAATGTTCCGCACTCTAAACGTACCTCGAAGCAAGTTCGACGTTCAAGTCACGTTCTCGTAAGGCCCGTCTTCAATACTGCCAGAACAATCCAAGGTGTAAACTATCTCGTTAATGGTTAGGTTTACCAGTAAATAGGCAAATGTTGTCAGGACTTACAATATGAAACACACATTTTTCAACGACCAACGAGTGAATGCACCAAAGATTACTAGTCCTCTGAAAGTAAGTACGTAACCTTATTTTCGGGGTGCTTTTCGTGCATTTTTTTTCAAGCCATGATGACTAAGGCACTCATTATGTTACAGCAACGAGTAATTATGTCAGCACTGTTGAGTATATTTACGGAATCGCCAACCAAGTGCCAAACTACTGCCAAAAATAGTAATTATTTTGAGGATACAATATGATTTACGATTAGTCAAGTCATCAAAACTCATCTGGCTTTAGATGTCAAGCTTTGTACAAATGTGTAAGTCTCTTTTCATTGTGACATGTTAAACGTCTCTTAACGCTTCCTCCAATAAAGAACTCACAAGTACTCGTAAGCAAGTAAGTTTTGTTTATGGAGGATCGATCGATCGTTTAATAAGCTGCGATGGTGAAGCAAATGGATGTGATGAACATGTCGATATCGATGCAATCAATGGTTTCGTGCCTTGCGGATGTTGTTGTTGTTGGGTTTCATTTAATTTGCGACATGAATTTAATTGTTGGGGGCAGGAAGGAGGGGTAAGGGGTTCCAGCTCGCATGATAAATTTGATGATGTATTTACGACATGGATAAAAAACAAAACAAACAATAAAAAACACAAGTATACATAACACTATGCTTCGCATCGAAAGCCTTCATTTACATACAGACGTGCTTGCATGCATATTCACACTTACAGTTAAGTTACACGTACACGTACACACGTACACATATACACACTTCTGTCTGACATACACATACGAACTCCAAGTATAGGTGGTCCTAATAAAACGATAAAAACATGAATTTTACAAAGTTCATTGTGTTCATGGTGTTGGTGCTGTCATGCACATCACTTCTATCCGTTGAAGGTAAGGACAAGGTGGCAACGATGAAGGAAAATGTCAAGCAGAAGGTTGTGGAGGCTAAAGATGAAATTTATGATAAGGCCAGCAATGCCAAAATTGTAGCCGACGAGATGGTAGAGGCTGCTATGGACAAAGTTAACAAAGAAGTTGAGGAGGCCAAGAAAAAATACTACCAGGGTATGGTGATTTTAAGTGCCGCTAACATGTGTTGTATATGCGAAGTGGATAGCATGTGTGCATGGTGTGAACGACATGGTACGACGTGCTAGTGAGTGAACCCAAGTATGTGGTTATACACAGCATGCTGGAAGAATGTTTTGCTGGCTATTGTAATTTTCTATTTGGATGATTGTAGTATGAAATACGTGCTGAAGGATCTATGCAATATTGTTGACAGGATTCTACACGTATTTTTACCATGCTGTAATCTTTTCTGCGTGCTATCTATATAGTTAACAATGGTGGGAATGACAAGGGCGACAAGACAGTGAAGAAGGGCAAGGAAAAGAAGGTTGTGGTGGAGTCTATTTTTGTTTTGTGTTTTGAAAGCTACTTGAAGAGAAATGTTGTGTTTTGTACGTAAGGGTATGAATGTGTTCTACTTAGCACTACTTGAGTTTTAGTTTAAGTTTACCTGAATCCTTGTGTTCGTGTTGCTGTTGTTGTTGTTTGTAAATAATGTATAGATTGCCTTATTATCGGTTAGTGATGTTTTCTCATCAAAATTACAGTACTGTGAAGGTACCTATTGGCAAATTCTTTTGTACACATTGTTTGAATTTTTATGCATTTCCATGGTAAATGAAATGTGGTTCACCTTTGCTGATGCAATCACGGTTCTGATTCTATATACGTATTTTTGTATGGAGAAGAACAAGAACGTACGTAGAACGACGAGCACGTATATTGGCAGTGTATATATCCTTTATAGTGTGTAAAAGATTAGTTTCTATTATACCCCAAAATGTAATTATGGTTTAAGAAATCTTCTTTTCGGCATTATCATTGTGTGTCCATTGCTGTATTTCACTTTTGACAAATTGTTTCATGGGTCATAGGTAAAATGTGCTTGGTCTTGTATCTTTTATGTTCACTCCACATATAAAGAAGAGACACGGGCACAGGCCAAAACATTCTAAACTTCCAGCTGATACTATTAGACACGAGAGTACACACACACACACACACACAACGAACAATCATTGTATTTGCCCCTACGTATCGTTGTTTTTATTCAGGTGGTCGAAGAGAACATTCCTACGACTGAGGAACTTACTGCCAAGGTAAAATCACACAGTCATGTTTAGTATGTTTGATGTGTGCTATGCCGCTGTATTTAATATTGATAAATATCGGCATGTATTGTATGCCCGTAGTTCACACTTTAAGGTTACGTTCTGCTTTATTCGCGTGTATATGCAGATGACATGCTATGACAGTATTCATGGTTCACATACACACACATAAGCAGTGTATCTCGTCATACTTATACTTAAATTTCGAAGCCCTTACGACCTAGCAACACAATGCTGTTTTATTTTTCACTTGTGAGAGCCACATCTTGACACACTTGACCATGGAAGGCAAATTCGAGTATTAACATACTTTGTTTCGATATGTAGAAATGGATTATAGTAGTACTTCTACTTCTTATTCTATATATAAGCATACTCTATGTGTTTCGATATGTAGAAATGGACAATGCCTGTACTTCTTATTCTATATATTCTCGGTTTGCACATATAGGCCCTTAAGCTAAGACGCAAGATATTTGGTTACGAGTCTTCACCCGACAAAAAAAATAGCAAGAAATTGCAAGGATTGCAGGCTAGTCTAGCCATACTCCAGACTAAGTTGGTACATAGCGCATATAGTATGATATATGTAGATGTCTATAGCGTGGAAATATGAGCTCAGCACACCCGCACACTTTGCACACATACACACACAGGCGGTCGTATTTCCTTTTCTTACAATAGAAATAAAAACAGCACATAAATGTTTTAAGAGGGATAGACTAATTTGGACTCATTCACCAAACACATCTATACTATATAGGTTTCTGCTGGTGTCGATTTCGACGCGGAAGCTGCCAAGGACGATGAAGCCACTAAAAAGCAAACATTATATTCCAAGCTTGAGGCCGAGTTTCAAGAAGCTTGGCGTGCATTCAAAGGATATGGTGATGATAACTCTGATAATGATGAGGACGATTTGGTGTGTTTATCTACGTGTATATTTTGATTACATGTGAACTTACAAACTTCCCGTAATGACCTATCGATATTATTCGATATTATTTTCACACACACAAGGTACGTGCGTGTGATAAATGTCACTCTTGCAAGTTGAGTTTTGATAATCCACACTTAACCCCTTTCTCCTTTTGTTCCATGTCTTATTCCCCAATATAACCGTTCATGACTGTTTATTCACACGCATACACGTGTATTTACTGCTTATATAACTCATGCAGGAGCATACTAAAGGCGAATGTGGTTGTCAGTCCCGACTAGCAAGCAATGCCGCTGATGATGATGAATTATCTGCTTACGAAGATACCCTTCCATGTGGATGCAAACCTGGGGAGTGTGGGTGCGCGCCTGGAGAGTGCAAGTGCAAGCCTGGTGAATGCACATGCAGAGAGGGTCCTAAAGTATGGAAATGTTGTTTGTGAATGGATTTGGGTGACACTCAATCATCCGAATCTGTGTTAGTACGTGTACATTTATATTGCATGAGCATGCGATGGACGTGTCATGTCTGTAAACCGTGTGTTGGTTGAATAGATTGATGAGTGTTGTCTACGCATCACAATATTTCACTAGTCGAGAGTTTGTAACGGTGTTTTTTCTTGTATGTACACCAACGTGTCATCGCTTGATGTTTATGCTATACATTGTCTCAACTTAACGTACTCAACTTAGGATGATACTCTTCCTTGTGAGTGTGAGCCTGGCGAGTGTGCGTGTGCGGCTGGAGAATGCACATGCAAGCCTGGTGAATGCCCATGCAAAAAGGTTCGTGAAGTATGAGGAAGGTTGTGCATGGCTTTGGGTACTACTAAATTATCCATGCAGCCTGTGATCGTACATATATATCCATACTGCATGCTGTGTAGTTACGTGTGCATACGTGGTGTATGCATCACTATAAAGCCATGCGCCGGATTTGTATACATTGGTCAGTGCCTCCCATCTTTCGTAACGTTGAATAACCTGGTTGTCACGGTTTTATCATACGAGTCACGCACTGCCTAATCGAATTTTTTGTATATATATTTTTAATCTATACACAAATTATATTGCTGTGAATTAGGATAAGACCCTTCCTTGTGGATGCAAAACTGTCTAACTTACATCTTTTCTATATATTATTTACTCTATACAAACATTGTATTGTTGTAACTTAGGTTGAGACCCTTCCCTGTGGATGCAAACCTGGAGAGTGTGGGTGTGCGCCTGGAGAGTGCAAGTGCAAGCCTGGCGAATGCGCATGCAAGAAGGATCTTAAAGTATGGATACCACTCAATTATCTATATGGCTGTGAATGTACATGTATTTTCATATTCGTACCCTTTCAATAATCTCTACTTGTTGTTACGGTTTTATCATGTGCGTTCCAAACTGCCCAACTAAATAAATACTTTCTGTATATGCTTTACTCTATACACACGTTGTATTGTCGTAACTTAGGTTGAGTCCCTTCCTTGTGGATGCAAACGTGGAGAGTGTGGGTGTGCGCCTGAAGAGTGCAAGTGCAAGCCTGGCGAATGCACATGCAATAAGGATCTTAATGTACGGATACCACTCAATTATATATATATGGCTGTGAATGTTTATGTACTTTCATATTTGTAGCCTTTCAATAATCCAGTTGATGTTACGGTTTTATTATATGTGTTAGAAACTGCGTAGCTAAATACTTTCTGTATATGCTTTACTCTATGCACACATTGTATTGTTGTAACTTAGGTTGAGACCCTTCCCTGTGGATGCAAACTTGGAGAGTGTGGGTGTTCGCCTGAAGAATGCAAGTGCAAGCCTGGCGAATGCGCATGCAAGAAGGATCTTAATGTATGGATACCACTCAACTGGCTGTGAATGTAATATTCGTAGCCTTTCAATAATCCAGTTATTGTTACGGTTTTATTATGTGTTACAAACTGCCTAGCTAAATATTTTATGTATATGCTTTACTTTATACACTCATTGTATTGTTGTAACTTAGGTTGAGACCCTTCCTTGTGGATGCAGACCTGGAGAGTGTGGGTGCGCGCCTGGAGTGTGCAAGTGCGCACCTGGTGAATGCACATGCAGAGAGGGTCCTAAAGTATGGAAATGTTATTTGTGAATGGATTTGGGTGACACTCAATCATCCACGAATCTGTGTTCAAACCCTATACATTGTCTCAACTTAACTTACTCAACTTAGGATAATACTCTTCCTTGTGAGTGTGAGCCTGGCGAGTGTGCGTGTGCGGCTGGAGAATGCACATGCAAGCCTGGTGAATGCCCATGCAAAAAGGTTCGTGAAGTATGAGGAAGGTTGTGCATGGCTTTGGGTACTACTAAATTATCCATGCAGCCTGTGATCGTACATATATATCCATACTGCATGCTGTGTAGTTACGTGTGCATACGTGGTGTATGCATCACTATAAAGCCATGCGCCGGATTTGTATACATTGGTCAGTGCCTCCCATCTTTCGTAACGTTGAATAACCTGGTTGTCACGGTTTTATCATACGAGTCACGCACTGCCTAATCGAATTTTTTGTATATATATTTTTAATCTATACACAAATTATATTGCTGTGAATTAGGATAAGACCCTTCCTTGTGGATGCAAAACTGTCTAACTTACATCTTTTCTATATATTATTTACTCTATACAAACATTGTATTGTTGTAACTTAGGTTGAGACCCTTCCCTGTGGATGCAAACCTGGAGAGTGTGGGTGTGCGCCTGGAGAGTGCAAGTGCAAGCCTGGCGAATGCGCATGCAAGAAGGATCTTAAAGTATGGATACGACTCAATTATCTATATGGCTGTGAATGTACATGTACTTTCATATTCGTAGCCTTTCAATAATCTAGTTGTCACGACTTCATCATATGGGCCACGCAAATATTTTGTATACATTTTTTGCGTATGAACACATTGTATTATTGTAACTTAAAGGATGAGACCCTTCCTTGTGGATGCAAACCTGGAGAGTGTGGGTGTGCGCCTGGAGAGTGCAAGTGCAAACCTGGTGAATGCACATGCAAGAAGGATCTCGAAGTATGGATACCACTCAATTATCTATATGGCTGTGAAATTACATGTACTTTCATATTGCATAATGTTCAGTTGCGTGTGAATGCGTGGTCGTGTGCGCGTATGTGTATGTGTAGTGTTATGAGCCATATTAATGGTTGGCGTGTGCGTATTCTAACCTACTGTTGTTAATAAATTGGCATCCTTCCTACGTACGTACGCTCAAGGCTTGAATGCACTTTGTACACGTGCAGCTTTATACCCGCACTTTTGAATTGCAATCTCGATGATTGCGCACCCGATCACCCAGTTCAGTCTGAGTATATAAAATACCCATAATGTGCAATATACTAACTCTCGTCATACTGTGCACATACACGAACACCACTTACTGCTTTACTTTAGGACAAGACGTCTTCATACAACAATATCCTAGAGAAAATTCAGCGTAAAATTAACAAATACAAGCTTAAGTTGGAAGAACAAGAATTCAAGCTCAAATGGATGGAGGATAGGAGTGTGGATAACACGAAAGTTGAAGTGCCTGAAACTGCGAAAAGCTTCGTTGAACAGGCCCGCGACGTGTCGTCATCCATTAAGGAGGCGGTAGTGGGAAAGGAAGAGCTTTGATTTATCCTGCTTTTAAAGCCCGTGTGTAGTACCGTCGTACGAAGGTTTACGATAAAGCCATCGAATGGTAGGTAGCCGTTAGTGTTCGCGGTGCCTGTTCTGGTTTGAGGAACGGAAGGATTCCCCTTTTTATCAGTGATAGTGTATTTGATGACTAAATACGCATTAAAACGTATTCGAGAAAAGTTTACACGGCTCTTTCTTCAGTTATTAATAAGTGACAAATTTATAGTTCCGTACGGTGAATAAGTAGTGTCCGGGGGAGAGCGCGAGCACACGTTATAGTAGAAATTCCCGTATAAATAGCTTGGCCCTCAGGCGCTCATTTTTAGTTTTGTTTTCCGAAGGATGCAACCGGGATGAAAATATTCTATACATTTTTCGCGGGATGTTGCGCATTTGCCTTTTTCTTCGTATATTGATTCTGTTGACTGTATTGTCAACGGCAACTGTCCACTTAGATGCAGACTTTGTATATGAGCGACATATACTTTGCTACAATGACGTTCTACTGACGTGTTGTATCTGTCTACATTGCCATTGCGTTCACTCTATTTTTCTTTTTTTACTGAAGACATACTTTACATAGCTAAGTTTTTTTGCCTTGGCGCCGCTCAGATAAGTAGCATGGTTTGTGCCATGTCGATTACCGCTCGGAATACTGAATAGTTGCATATTTGTATGCTTTGACAAACAACAGCTTCAAGAAAAGTATTAGGTCATTATCGATGCTGTATATCGAGCTATACTGCAGGCAGGCTATGCCCGGCATTTCACACCCACAAATATGCGCACTCAGCTTGATCATGCATTGGGATCACCAAGTGACAATCATTTGTTACACTCACATCTAATTCTTGATAGTGGTTAAGTGGTTCTATATTTACGAGGGGGTGCCACCTCCGGCACTTTATACATTACGAACGCAGGGGCCTCGAATATGGCTGCTTCTTCAGGAGTTATGTCTATGGTATTAAGATTTACAGGTGGAAAAGAATTATGAATCCGACAACAAGTGCACGCACTCTGTGTACTGTATGTATTCGTGTACTTGTGCATATACGTATACTTGAAGGTATGCGTGGAAGTGGGTATGCGTGTATGGAAACTGTGTCGGAGGATGTACAGAACTTATAACATACATACAAATGTTCGTATACTAAGTAACTGTCTACGAGCACGCACACGCACACGCACACGTATTCAAAGTTTACCTCGGTCAGGTTCATGGTCTGTTGGGTCCTCGCTTCCAAACGAAGTTGGAGTCTGTTGCTTTCCAAAGGCAGACCTACCAAATCCCCCCCCACCACCAGAATTTACAACACCAAATGATGAGGTACCGAAGCTTCCACCAAATGGAGATGCCTGTGCTTGTGTCTGTGTTTGACCTTCGAAGGCCGTACCCTTTACCGGTTGTGCACCAAAGGCTGCACTCTGAGGCTGATTATTGGCGTTCCCTCCCCCAAATGTACCAGAAGACGCACCAAACGCTGTAGGTTGGGCTGTACTTTGCCCTCCAAACACAGACGCTTGTGTATTACTTTGTCCACCCCCAAAAGTACTGACTTGCGATTGTTGTTGTGGAGCTCCGAATGCTGTTGTTTGTACACTGCCACTTGCACCGTCAAACCCCGTAGGTTGTCCGAATGTTGACGTTCCCCCAAATGCTGTAGCGGTCCCTGTACCTCCTCCAAAGGCGGCGGGTTGCGTAGTAGACCCGCCAAACGCACTAGGCTGAGTTGCTTCTCTTGTCCCAAACGCCGCATTTTGTGTGACTGGCTGTGCTCTCCCAAACGCACTTGTCCCACCAAATGCTGAAGACTGTGTCGAATTATCAAATCCACCGGTTTGCGCTGGTGTAGCCGTAGAAAACGCGGATGTACCCCCGAACGCGGTAGTCTGACTTTGAGATCGCTGCTGCCCAAAAGCACTCACACCTGGTGCTTGAGTTTGGTTTAAGGCACCAAACGGATTACTAGTAGCACTTGAAGTACTAGTCCTTCCAAAAGCACCCCCACTGGTTGCAGTATTTGTATTAATTTTGGTGTCAGCGAAAGGGTTAGATTGGGTGCCCTGTGGTTGTTGTGACTGTGATTTGAGTGCATTGAGCGCAATTTGTGGGTCTTGTGCCAATTTTTTTCGTTTGTATTCCAATTCATAAGTCATCTCTTTCAATAATTCTATGTAGTTTGATAGGGTGTTCGATTTCACGGCTTGATAGGCTTGCCACCGGATTTCCTCCACAGACATGTCCACTGTTGGTGGGAAGATTACAACTAATGGTTATATTATGTACACATACATGCATGGGCTTATGATTATTCATCTATGTAGTTACGACATAAGGGTGTACACGAATACTTGTAGTACGTGGTAAGTACAGCTAGTCATCGGGTTGTAAGCTAGTCACAGAATATCCTCCAAGTAAAAGTTCATTGTGTCAGCTGTACATGTGCTGGACTCTTTTACTTGCATGCGGATATCACTGCTCATATGTATTTGAAACGTGAGGTTTGCCTGTAGAAAGAGTGACCTTAAATTTTCACATACGGCTGGTACTCTTTGAACGTGTACAACGTTGCTAAAATAATATACATCATGTCGTGTACATTTCAATTCCAGACGCATGAGGATATAGCTTTGAAATTCTCAAGCAGGCACTTCTACATAACATGACAAGGCGATCTTTCTCCACTGCTTCGCCCTCCAATATGGACTATTGTATGCTCACAGGTGCATACTATGGCATCGAGACAGTACATACACTTCACACACGTGTACATACCCGTAAACACATTCGTTCTGTTAGGTACTGCAGCAGACGCAGCAGCATAGCACGAGATAGCAATCGTAGACGGCCAATCCGTTGTCATATCCTTCTTGACTGAAGCATGCTCCTCTATTTTTGGACCCCTATTGCTATTGTTACCCCCTCTATTCCCAGAGTTGAAGCCATCACTGGCATTATAATTGGATTGTTGTCCAAACCCCCCCCCCCACCACGCCTGTAACTAGATGTGTTGTTGAAGCCATTGTTGTGTTGTTGACCGAAGCCTCCTTTTTGTGTTACAAAGATTTAGTTCTAGTGAGAAAGAACTCGTATAGAATTGTGTGTACAATGATATGATAAATTTGTTCTCAGTTGCGAGGGCACTGTGGTTTCTACTCTGCCTGGCGGAATCTCTGCTAACTTGGTCGCTGTCACGTTAATTCATGTGCGCATGAAGTTTACGTGTATTGCAGTATACGTGTGCGTGCGTATACTATGCTTGCTTGTGTACAGTAAGTGGTAAGTGCGCATTTGTGGTTACATGTGCGTAAGTAAGTGTGAGGTAAACAAGTAAGAACAGTACACAGTGAAACGATGTGCGACCGTTCGAATTACCGTTCAAACACAACATGAGGCACTATTATGAGGAGAGTGAAATACTTGTGAATGAATGAATGTAGTGTATATAAATATAATAGAAGTAACGTGTACCGGTTGTATAGAGATAAGCCGTATAAAATACATACCCACACTAGAGGTATAATACTGTTCTTTTGGACAGCATACTAGCTGTATATTAACAACTTCAATACAACTTGTGCTTCAATACAATCGAAACTACAGTACTTTTACTTGCTCACATATTGTATAGGGACAGGCTTAACAACGCACATACATAACACAAAGACGCAGTCAGGAGATTCTTACTTGCGTACGTATACTTGAAAAAAAATCAACAAGAAAAAGTACCTCCACCTCCAGATGGCCCAACATGTTCGAATTTACATGCATTGCCTCTGTTGCAGTTGCCCTGGGCCCAGAACTTACACACTGTCATTATTGACCGTGAGTGAGCCTGTTGGGTCTTCTATGGAACAGAGAGGTTGTACTCGATAGATAAGAACACCTTAAGTATGCGCGTGCATGTACGAGAGGTGTGCACACGCGCGCGTGTGTGTGTGTGTGTTGTGCGTGTGTGTTGTGTGTGTGTGTTGTGTATGTTGTGTGTGTGTGTGTGTTGTGGTTGTGTGTGTGAGTTGTGAGTTGTGAGTTGTGTGTGTGTGTGGGTGTGTTGTGTGTGCGTGTCTATGGCAAAACTGTGACTTTCAAAAGCTTCCCAACGACAACACACATACACCCCACACCCCACACCCACACACATACACACACATACACACACATACACACACATACACGCACACGCACACGCACACGCGCATACACGCACGCACGCGCGCGAAGGTAAGGCCTCCACAATCTCGCACGTTATTCCATAAAAGGTGTACATACAGCTCACTTACAATAACATATAGATATATAGTATATGTAAGTATGTGAAGTACGTACCATCTCACAAGTGAACTATCAACCGCACCACCCATTTCATAGAACGAGGTTTTAGCTGTCCGTGTACTGTAGGGTCCTGTACGTCTGATTGCTTATGAGAAGTGCAAGCGCTCAACCCTTCCATTCATCGGCGGCAGTTACACCTCTATTTACTAAGACGTTCGGAGATTATTCCCTTGCAGTATCGAAGTAGTTGTCTGTCGAGTGACACAAGCATAAAAGACGGAGAGAAGGAGAGTTGAAAGCTCATAGACGAATGCATATGCAAGTGAGAGCAATAGCACGAATATATACTCAATAAACAATAGTATGAGTTCTGCTGGCAGCTCAGCAGACATTGTTACCACACGAACGAATGAAACTGATGGTGAACCTGATGCCCATGATACGGGTGAGAATGAGAAAAGTATGAAACTGAGGATTGGGCACAAAGTGGGTATATGTAAGAAAGATGTGCCGGATAGTAGCATGTTGGTATTCAAACAGAATCTACCTAGCACAATGTATACTATTGTACGCTACCCGGGTTACGTTAAGAACACAGAGAAGGCCATCAAGACCTTGGGTATGTACGTTTTTTATGTGTGTAGGATATACATCATGTGTATGCCTATGATTGCTTGTGTGTGTGTGTGTGTAGTGTGTGCGTTTGTGTTTCTTTGTGTGCTTGTACGTAGTGAACGAGGTTGAAACATAAAACGTACTTGGACGTAAAGTATACTATATTACGTGTCCAGTCTACACTACGAAAGCGAGGAAACAATAGATATATTTGTTATATATTCATGGACGCATAAGTGCTGCTGCTCATATTCTTTTCTACAATCGAAGAAATCCGCGGAAACGTACCATACAAATGTGACTATCATTGACGCAAATCTCATCATTCTTCTTTGCAACTGTCGAATACATATATCTAGACATCAGCTCTACTTTAGTCTCACTTAGAACGTTTCCATTCATTCAATCATGTATGCCTGTTTGCAAAGGCGGAAGCAATAAAGTATGCACGAAGTTGAAGAATCAAGCGGACTCAATGACTGTGCGATTCCGTCCCGATGACCCCGGGTATTTGAACACCCTTACACATATACGTGGTTGTGAATACACGCACTCACGTTAATTTCATACACACGTAACGAATGTCATACGATCTCAGACATACTCATTTATTTACATACACGCACACACGTTCAAACCCAACGAATTGAGATGAATGCAGCGTGGGTACGTAATATCTTACTGTGCTTCCGAGTGTCTTTGTGCAACTTTGTGGTTATACTAGTGTAAAACACATAGACATAATATACATACATATTAACCATAGTGCACTCACAACCATATACATGACACACTTCAGATGTACTGGCGCAAAGGGCGAACGCTTTGCGAAAAGGCAGATCATCCTACGTGTCAGGTATTTCTGTTATTTGTCTTTGTGTCTGCATTCAAAAACCCTTCATCCCTCATACAGCGAGCTGGTAGCTTAACACAGACACGCACACGTACACACGCGCAGACAAACACAGACACATACACAGACATGATGCACGTTCCCATGCATGCAAATATCCACACATTTGTGCTTGTACTCTCATGCCATAAAACTTACAGAACGAAGGTAAACAAAGATACCGGAGAGAAAAAGTTAGGAGGAATGCAGGTCTTAGGGTTATCTGAGTCTATGTACTTGTTCAATGGGATGATGGACTTCCAACGTCTACAGCCCAAAGGGCTTACTATGCTCTCTCAATTGACCCCAGAAGGCGTTGTGTATGTATAACGTGCCTGTGTTTATGTGTGTTCATGTGCCGTGTGCGTCTGAGTTTTGTGTTTGTGTATCGGTATTCAAAGGGGTGGCTGCTCTCATACATTTACAGTTACATTCTTCGCATGTGGGGCTAGTATGAGTGGGCGTTACCGTTCTAGTTGAATATCAATGTGAATGCATGTGGGCAAGTTTTGGTTTATGGGATGTGTGAGTGAATCGAATTTTAGGAAATGCAAGAGGTTCTAGATATCCCGATGTCATAACGTAGGGGTTTTATTACATATGTTTTTGTTTTACAGCGAAAACACGAATTTGTGCATAGACAGGAATACGCGCGCATTTACTGACAACTGAATTTTATTGTACTTTCCGTCGTTACATGCTAAAGATATAATCACTTTGCATATATATACTTATATTCGACAATCGATCCGATGCATGTGAGTATATGTCTCTAACAATGTATTTTTTATCCCACTAGGGACAAGTTGGAAGCAATGTTAACTGCGAAGGATGCTGTGTGTCACATTCTGCCCACAACATTTAGTAAAAATCAGAAACATCCTACATCGTATTCGACTTTCAAGCACACCAGGACTAAAGCCAGTGTGTTAAGGGGTCATAGACGGGGAAAGCACACTGTGACTGGGCAGTTAGTGTCTGCCAATTACGCAGATGAAACACCAATGACACCACTTCCTGCTGGTGTATGTTGTGTAGAGTGTGTATATGCATGCATGTGTGCGCGTATGTTTGTGCGTAGTGCGCGAAAGTGCGTACATGTCGATGTCTGAAATTGAACTAAATATATGCCTTCATTAGTGGTGATGAGTCTACATTAGTTTTGTTTCTTTTATTTTGATGATTTAAGTACGTGGATTTGGGCATGTGTGCGCAATTAGATATTTACATATTCATCGTTGTTTTTCAGGCTGCAGTGCAGAACACGATGAACGCTTCAGTTATCGCCGAGCTTGAGCGACTCTTTCACGAGAGACCCGTGTGGACACGGGTTGCCATTGACAGCAAATTTAGCCCAGCTGTACAGAAGCGAATGAAGGACCTTCTCCCTCAGGTGGCGTATGTCATGACAAAAGGTGTGTATATGTGGAGATATGTATATGATTCAGAAAAAACATAGAATTGAGGTGCATATATAGAGATTGCGAAACACGACGTATGCACATATACTTACTTATATAAACTCGCATGTATGTATTCTCGGTAGTGTAATATTCATGTATTATGTATACATAACATATACATACTACAATTCTCTTAGTTTTGGTTTCTATTTCAGGATCACAAGTGTAACCATCACCCTACAGTTTATCGAAAAACAATAGTTACATCTATATTTGTGAAAATTGTAGGTGTATATGTGTTGTACATAATTGATACAATACAACCATGAAGTCAATTCGTGTTGCATGTCGAATATCCTAAATACTAATAATCAGTCCTTATGTACGTATATGTTTACATACGAATGTCTATGTGTCTATGTGTAGCTATCGTTTAATTCCATAGTCACCCCATATTATGTGTCTATGTGTAGCTATCGTTTAATAGTCACCCCATATGTACACAACAGGTCCATGGGGACGTACCTGGGTACGCTTTGGTTATGACCCAAAGCTCGATCCGCGTGCCAAATGGTATCAGGTATGATATACGCAATGATATCCCAGTAAAATCTCGAGGCATGCTGTTTAACCACGTGCGATTGTGCTTATGATGTTATGTAGCTAAGTGTTTTCTGGACGATTATTACGTGTTCATTATATACATGTACAAAAAATTATGTATTCAAGTAAAAACACTCAATACATATACCTCTACACATGGACGTGTAAGCCTTTCTTCTGCGCAGACTGTACGAACGCAAATTTTAAAAAGTATAAATACAAACATACACATGAAACCACTGTAAATCTATAGGTAATCGAGATCCGTCTCCCCAAGCCAGTCCCAGTACTTGAAGAGGCCACAAGACTTAATACCAACTTAATACATGAGTTTGTAGACGGGATGTTAGCCCCAAAACGACAATTACGGCTGCAGTTATGCGATATACAGAACACACAGATAAGAGACTTGGCGGAAAGTGTATGTGTATGCGTATGTGTTTGTGTGTTTGTAGGTCACACTGGTATGTGAGTGTACGTATACGTATATACACAATTATCCATGGCCATAAGACTGAATGTGGTTCTGTAAGATTTTTTTTTGCAATCTATGGTTTGCATGGTGTGTGTTTGCATGCATAACGGGTGTAGGATACGGTTTGGGCAGGAGATTCTAAGATACAGGTTACACGGTATCCGCCACTGAATATATATCATACTTATTCATACATGCTCATGCTCACTCAAATAGGGTTCAAGTGACGTTTGCACATATACCGATGGATGGCTAAGCAAAGGCATAAATAAAGAAATAGTTCTTCTCGTAAAAACATTCTTGGCAATACGAAACGATGAAAGATTGAAAGAGAGAGGTATTTACATTTTTATATATACTCTAATTAAGTCTATGAGCTTTGCCGCACTGATTGCAAAGCACACTCACATTCGCAGTACATGTATATATACCAGCGTTTTACGCATACTGAGAATATTGGTTTATCCACAGCTATGGAAGAAGAACATGAAGGCACGAGAAGAGATTTATCTGAAGTGGCACTCGACGATCCTAGCGTACATACAAAACAGGAAACCACATACGCGCTGCCGCATCCACTTGACCAAAGCATACGCTCAACACATACGCCACCATCACTATCCGAAGTTAGCAGACTTCTAACTAAAGAACGCGAGGAAAAGCGACACTATGATGTGATTGAAGATGAAGGAGACGAGGATGAAGGAGACGAGGATGGAGACGAGGATGGAGACCAGGATGAATCCGGCGAGGTGTGGTTACTGCATATTTAATATATATATAATGTATGTATGTACATATTATGACTGTGTGCTATAAGTGTACGAATACTTTTCACAGTCTATTGCATCAAACACACACAAATATCAAGAGAGAGCGTGTGGTAAGATGCAATCGTTATTGTATGGTAGCGATGTAGATATGTCTGTGTGTAGGAATTGTGTGTACGTGTATATATATATTCACATTTGTTGATGAGAATATGTCATGTGCAATGAAGAATCCAACTGTCTCCATTCTCCTTTGTTCAGCTGTATTACCTTCATTCAAGTCAATCCCTGTATTTAAGTCAATACTGTTAGTCATGTAAATACATATACTCATAATTTTTGTTTATGCTGGTATATGCAGAGTATGACCGAATCGGATGAGGAGTTACTACGCGACGTGTTTGGGTCAGACGATTCTGAAGAAGATAACTAGCGGGCCCATTAGTCCTACACCGCACGTTTATGCACTATACGCATGACCGGGTGTACCCAAGACACATTAACACGTTTAGTTGTCCACAGAAACATAGGAACACGCACACTTGTAAGTTACTCACTGTACGATAACAATAATAAACCTCAGGATTCATGGAAAGTATAGTAAACGCATATACGCAGACACGCCAATATGCGCGTCAGGCACGTACATGTACAGATGTATATTGCTGATAGCTCACGAAATTGAGTTACTTTGCGAGATTTCTTATGGATGCGGAAAGAACCAGCCCTGGTCACGAAAGTGATGCCACCACCGATGGTTGAAATCAGAATAGTAAGAAAACTAACACAACAAGGGTGGTAGAATATTTTAGCCAGACAAGAACAGACCGTGTATTTAACTTATGGCACAAGGTTGTGATAGTATACTATCAATGTGACACAAGTGGAGCACAGTCACGTACATAATATTTTAGCATCGATTGTGCCTTCAATTTATGCTTCCCCTTAGCTTTCTTGCGAGAGGAATACAAAGGAACGTGGAAGGAGTGCATGCTCTCGCATCCGCATCTAGTTTGGTCATGGGAATGTATCGATAGCGAGCTGGTGAACTATACCGTTAGTATAATTGGCTTGTACGTTGCACACATCGTATTCAGCTACATATCACCAAGAGGTCAACTATAATAGTTGCGACTGATAGGACAGGTAAAGTGCATTCAATGGTGAATATGATCGCATATCAGATTCAATATTCATATATATATATATATGTTTTACACAAGCAAATGTACATTACTATATGCATCATGATGCTTATACGTAACTTCAGTATTTCCTAACATAAATACACCTGAAATGAGTGCGATTGAAACGTTGTTGTATTTGAACTTGTTTCGCAGTAATCGACATATTTGTACAATCGTTTACGTGTAATACTTCCGTATTACTATTTATATTCGTTTGCTACTTTGCATGTCAAGAGGGAAATATGTACATACAGCTCCACCCTCCCGACGACTATACAATTTATATGTACAGTCCACACACCCAAAAGACTAATTCACTACATATGAACATAAAACGTGCGCATGGTAGTTTCTGTTCTTGCCGTGATGCCTAACATACGTATTGATGTACGTCTAGCGTATGTACACGCATCAATACATATATTTGCTTGTATATATAAGTACACTTAGAACTTTGGTTTTCTGTTTCTGGCCGTGAATTTTGAGTCATGTCTGACATCCTTGCCCTGTTTGCGCCCTCTCTCTTTCTTCGCTTGCACCCAGTCCTTACTCTTAACGCTTCCCCTATCAGATCCGTGCTTGCGCGTAGATTTGGATTTTGCACGCCTGTATGCATGAGGTTGGTAGTGCGTACGTAAAAATTGTGGCTAAACTTTGCGTGTAACCTAATATATTTACATCCTGTGTACACACGCAGGTACATAACCAACTTGAAAACAAAGCTGATATCATCACATATATGCGAGACACATCAATATACAAACACACAGAGAGAGAGCAGGCAACGAGAGCATGCAGCATACCCACCACATAGGAATATACGTATATGCACAAGAGAAAATAAGAATGTGCACCCACTCATGCACATGTACATGTATCGAGATAAACGCGTAACATACTCTACAAAGGCAACGGATTGAAACTTTTTCTCCTCAGCGCTCATGCCATCTAATCCCTTTGGTACAGATGCTCCCACACCAGCGAACAAGCACAAGAAGATCCTAGACATTCCATGCACACCGCACCAATTTAAATATGTACATGTCAGTTTACGTCGATGTGTGAATACGTGCACCTCGCATCGTACGTTGCCGTATGTACGCTTGAACGTGTACGCGTATGTCTATACCAGTATATACAGTTGGATAATGAATGAGTGGGCAATTGATTCGTACCATTTATGATCAACGTGTATGTATGGTCGTACCACATATGTCCGCACACATACGAATTTACATTTAAACATACTTCTTGGCTTTCGTACTATTAGGGTAATCCACAACAGCTCCACCGGTAAACCCTGCCTTCATCGCACTCTGAGTTATTAACTCCATCTGTTGAGGAGTTTCTGGATAGAACTGGAACACAGCTGTTCGTAAAATCACACCACGACGAACAACCAATACATACGAAATGATACATATATGAGTATACAAGTATAAGTACGCCGTATATGCACGAGAGTGGTAAGTCACGCATGTATGTATATGCCAACGCCGAATGGGAAATAATTGCAGTAGAAATGATGTTGACTTGGTGTGCACAACTACACACCAATAGACAAGTATAAACACAAACAGTCAACAACTACAGTGTAAAACCAAACAATCGGGTGATATTTCTACCAGGAAACGGTATTCAAAAAGATACCACATATAGGTATATTAGGGACATCTTCCCACTCATATGATTCGACTAAACATACACAGTTACAACCCACATACATATACGTGCAAAGTACGTATTCAAACACATGTCCATGCACAAGCAAGGCGATTTACCTCTGGCACCGCGCTTCATAGCACTATAAAGAGTAGTGAAGAATTTATTCAACCGTTGCTTAGGAACATGGTAGCTCTTGTCCGCATTGCATAACCACTACATATGACCGAAACAACAGTTTCGTAAGCAATTGTTGGTAGAAGTTACAAAGTAGAACAATGAAGTACGAGCTGTATACATGTAGAGGAGCTTGTGGACGTGGGTATGGTGAAGTCTTGACGTGCATACGAAAATACATTAAGTAAAAACGTACGTGTATTTGTAGAACACCTGACTGGTTTTTCTTGGCAAAAAAAGGCGTCTATGATGCTATGTCAAACACTGTCAACGTAAACCTATGCACGACAATACGGACACTTTATGAATTACCTGCAGCGCAGAAATACTAACGACACCATCAAAAGTACCAGGGCGGAACATGACCCCCTGTCCCATGTCATGCCACAACAGATCACCCTCAACACCTCGATCTAATCCTTGAGCTATACATAAGTTTTGGAGAATCAGCCAAAATAAGTTTCGATTTTAATGAACATAGCCAGAGTGGAGAGCGGGTGTGTGTGTGCGTGGGGGTGTTTTATACACATACTTATATACGCGTGCGTAAATACGTGTGTGTTAGGTCATAAGGGTACGTGTATACTGGCATGCATACGACGCGGTGTTACCGCGTATAGTTATTTGACCCTGAATAGTATATAGTGTTGTATGTGAGAAATTTTTCACGTGCTCTCAGGTGGTCTACGTACGGAGAGTGCGTCTTTCACAGCGTTCATTGCAACGGATCCATACGAATATTCTACTATTCACGGACTCGCTACTTTCAGGCTGGCAATATACATAGAATCCATGGCTATTTACATAACAATAGATACTGAACATACAAAAACTCATACTGTGCAAGACAAGGTATAATTTCAACACTGTCAATACATACCCAACATATGAGGACTGATATCCATGCCCACCCAGAAGTGACCATTCTCTGTTAATTCCTCACCACTCAAACCAGTACCACATCCAATATCTAACAGATAAGAGGGATGGTCTGCTGAAAGATTGAGCAACTCGAGCGCTCTCTGAGTCATTGACGTTTGAATAGACTGCATTCGAGAGTTAACCGCATACTTCTTGGCCTCTGTGGCACTGTAAAACAGTTCCGGCGGAGCCTGATGTTCAGGACGTGACATGTTGTGTGAAAGCGAGTGAGTGAGTGAGTGATTGAGTGATTGAGTGTGTAAGTGAGTGTGTGTGTGTGTGTGTGTGAGTGTGTGTGTGTGTGTGTGTGTGTGTGTGTGTGTGTGTGTGTGTGTGTGTGTGTTGTGTTGTTGTTACGTATTCGCACGTGGTGGAAATAAACGTACCAATACCACAGAAAACGTAAAACGTGTAGCGATGAGTGGTGGGACACCTTCGATACCTTGGTTTAGTCTTTTCTCCAATCGGCTTTTTTTTTTTTTTTCAGTCTGTGGACGAACACCCAAAAATAGACTAAAAATATAATAATTCCAATTTACCCTATTTCGGATTTTTCGGGTTTACAAATTAAAGCAACCCACCACTAAACTCATACCAAAATCGGGATACAATACTATACCCAATTGATTTTTTTTGGAGTCTTGTTAGGGACTTTTGGAGTTTTTCCAAAATTGTTGACTATCGGAAGGGCGGTTCAGAACGAACGAATAAAACATAACCAATTCCAAGTATAGATTGCTAAAAATAGAAAAGCTCCATCGTCTTGATCTGCCAATACAGATGCAGTATTAACTATTCTATAAATAGATTTACCTAAATGAACTCGATAACAAAAACACACGCACACACGTAGTTATACATACACACACACACACACAACACACACAACACACACACAAACACACACAAACACACACACAAA
>JAWQFL010000021.1:915672-944972 GCA_033442365.1 Creolimax fragrantissima | reverse complement strand
TTTCTCATACATACATGAAGACATATCACAAACACACACACAAACACACACAAACACACACATATACCCATACTTGTAATCGTACCAAAACCGCATGCTCACGCGCTGTGTATTCTCTTCTTTATACTTCTTTATACTAGCCGTCGTGCATGTTATGGAAAGAAGGAACATGCGTTTCGTGCATGTTTCTACCAGTACGTGATCCATCGTAACTTACAAATATTCTACGTCAATTGCGCTATTGGTTGTATATCCTACATTTCGTTCTGACTGTGACTGCCTATGCGGTTGTTGGCGGGGCTAGTTTGAATGTTTGCGAAGCACTTGATAGCTCAAGTGAATGGCAAGGAGATTGATATACGTATCGTGCACATATGTATGTGGAGGTCAGACATCACTAATGGTCATTCATTCGCACTCAACACCATACTATTCAAAGCGATATTTAGCAACGTGCGTGCACGTTTGTTTGAGTGCGTGTATATGTACATGAACTCCACGTGCGTTGTAGAATGAGTACATGTGAGGACAATGCGGAAATCCCCACCGACTCACCACCAACCGGAACGCCATCTCTTCAGCCCTCATGCCCATTTGAATACGCACCAGCGGAATATGAACGCGAATGCTGCTGTGGCTTGGTCTATGCAGGGGGTGTGGGTGCAGTTAAAGATACCACTAGTTTAATTACCCATATTCCCAGCTCCGAGTTGTTTGCTGAGCTTCAAGACCGCAGGAGTTTGTGGCTGGAGAAGAATCCCAACGTCGGCCTGTCATCAGCTCAGTCATTGACAGCGGGTGTATTGTCGGGTGTGGTTGCACGTACTGTTACAGCACCATTAGAATTGGTTAAGACGCTGTTGCAGTTACAGCGTGCTCATTTATCAAATGTGTAAGTGATTTTGTGTCCAAGGGTATGCATTGGTACATGTTGATGTAATGTCAGGCTTGGTTTTGATTGGAATGTGTCCTGGGGAATGTGGCTACACATATATACTTGGTAATATTCGTGTTGTATATTGAAACTTGGTTAGATTGGTTTACACAAATCACTTCACTTGCGTTAGATTTGTCTATAACTTTTGCTGTAACACGATTAGTCCCACAAGATACTACCCATGAGTGCATGTTTTAGGTGCATGCGCATATGCAATCCATTTTATAATTTAATCTACTGCGATGCCAATGATTCTGTCTAATATAGTTCTAGTTCGAATGATTTCGTTTCCTTTACTTTGTATATTTGTTTTTGAGTGTACTGCTTACATTTACATATTCGTAGAGCGAAGGAGTCGAAATATAAGGGCATGCTACACGCAGCATATACCATCACAAAAGTATGTATGTGTTGTCAAAGTCTTGAAACGTAATGTCTTGCTGTGTATCTGCATGGATTCGCATATGTGCACCCATATGCAGCAGTGGACATAAAATCATCTACCTTGCTACTATATAGTGTTATGTTAGTTTTTATGTTGGTTTTTGAGGATGAGTTTGT
Source organism: Creolimax fragrantissima (assembly GCA_033442365.1). Taxonomy (NCBI): domain Eukaryota; class Ichthyosporea; order Ichthyophonida; genus Creolimax; species Creolimax fragrantissima. Next base: position 943,474 of record JAWQFL010000021.1, on the reverse strand, counting down.
AAATATCTAGTAGTTACCTGAGTGTATCCCGGTGTACTATGAATATGTGCATCACACGCATACTCACCTAAATTGAAATCACATAGTCGCACACCCATCCTCGCACACGTATATTATATATGTACATATGTCGACAAATGTATATATTGAAGGAACTTTTAGTTGTGATATTGTGTTTTGGTTGATCAAACCAACTCGTCTTTATTCATACTTTAATTTTAGGAAGAAGGAATCGCTGCTCTGTGGAAAGGAAATGCTGTGGGCTGTGTTCGTCTGGTACTTGTCCATGCATGTCGCGATTTTGCATAATGTGTGAATAGTAGAGTATTACGTATATTGTAGAGTTTAGTTTGTATTTATAATCATAAAGCATAAAGAAGTAAGGGCGTAATGCGAACTATTTGTGGTTATTTTTCCACGCATACAGTACTTCCAGAGATCACATACACCTGGAATTTCTGACACACCACATCAAGCAAAGATAATAGCATAGGGCACATCTTTAAAGTTCCTTTAAAAACGTTTGTGTAGCTGCCTGTAGATCATATTCGTGTACACACTTTATGCATAAATACCTACTTGTGCTATGCAGGGCTCATATACTGGGATAAAGTTTCTCACATACGATACATCCAAGAGATACTACACGCCATCGGATTTTGGGCATATTGAGAGACTAGCGTTTGGGTCATTCGCTGGTATTGGTGCAACAGTGTTTACGTATCCATTGGATCTGATCAAGACTCGGTTGTCTATTCAAAAGTACGGTGATGGTCCATATAACAGTACAACAGACGCAGTACGTAAAATTTTTCGGGTGGAGGGTGCAAGAGGATTGTATAAAGGTTTAGTGCCTACGGTCGTCGGCGTAGTACCATTCGAAGGTACGAATGTGTATAAAAGTTTGCATATAAACGAAAGTACATATAAGCACACAAGCCTTTATGTAGACCTATATATAGTCCCTTACTCATCGCCCACACACGACGCGCACGCACATGGACAGGCGTTCAATTCGCCACGTACGAGTACCTGAAAGAGGTCACCCGCAACCATCGTTGGCCTAAATGGCGATGGCGTGATCCAAATAAAACAAACCATGACTCTATAGATATTCTCACTATGGGTAGTATAGCGGGAGCAGCAGGTCAAACGGTATCGTATCCCTTGGATCTTGTAAGAAAACGAATGCAGGTGGGTTCTGTACCTGTAGCATACATGTATATATATAGTGTGTATATATGGTTGGAAGTATTCTCATATTTGGATAACATCCTCTATACATCCTCATATATCATTCAACATGCTTTGCTCTCGCAGGTTCAATCAAACAGCAAAGGTACACAGAAACCTCTATATCGCAACAGCTGGCATTGTCTGCATACTGTTGTACTAAATGAAGGTAAGATGGTGTGTCATAACGCCTGTGTATTTGTTACCACACGGTAAGTGGGTGTAAATTCTTTGATGTGTACATCCGGGTTAACAAAGTATACGTTTAGATATATATATAAGATAACTATATTTGTTTGCTCTGTATCAATATTCAGGCGGAATCCCGGCCTTATTTAAAGGCACATTACCAAACCTTCTGCGAGTGATACCTTACGGTGCGCTAATCTTTTACACTTACGAGCTGGCTGGATCCTTATTAAAGCAAAGTGAAGAGGTATTGTTCGTGCAAATTTGTGCGGAAACGCTTGAGGACACATAAAGAATGAAGACACATAAACAAGACGTAGAAAAGGACGAACATAAAAGTTGTATACTCTCGAACTCGAATTAGCGCAAAATCATACATACACACATGCACGCATGCTTGTGTCTATGATTTTTCATTATTTTCAACCAACTGGAACATTTATAATAGGTGCACGAGTTCGCCTGCATATTTTTGCACAGTGACGTGCAATAATGCAAGTATATTTGTATGTATAGTTGTTTGCATGTATATCTCTTTGCTTGTATTTGTGCATACGAACACTAATGTATTTGACATATTTATAACCACGTGTAGTATACGATGAACAGGCATTGGGAAGAATATGTAGAGCGCTTTGGCGACGATGCCGATAGTTTGGTGAGGGCTAATTCAAATCCAATTGTAAGCATTGAAGACGAAGATATGAACGTAACCAGCGGCAATTAGGTGAAAGTTTCATAAATCAATTCAACCCAACCTAATTATGGTTTGATGGATGTAGACATTAAATGCCTACGCATACTCAAAACACACACGTAGGTTTGCATTCATACAACAAGCGAATGATCATAATTCAACCCCTAAGTACTTACAATGCTACAACCCAAATAGCCCGACGCAAACCATTAGATAATGTACGTATATACACTACTTTTGCAAATGCAAACGGTGGTTTTGATATATCGTGTGAACTGTTAACCGGATTTATTCTGACAAGAAGGCTTTTTGAAGGTACTGCTTTTTGAACTTGTGACTGTGAGTCTTCGTTGAAAGAAGGTTTACAAAAACTTGTGCATGTGAACGTGTTCGCGCTGCACATTTGAGCCACTGAGAAAGATTCAAATCTTCATTCTTGTACAAGACAAGTGAGCCAGGCATTCGTGGACAGCATACAATTGATCCTTTATCACCAACAAATGAAGCTGTGAAGAGGATATCTCGCGATAGGGTCACATGTATAATGCACAGTTTGTTAATGTAGTGGGACTGACAAAGTTTGAAATATGTCAGAGTTATAAGTAGTGAGTTTAATGATATCGTACGGTGTATCTTGTTATTGACCCTAAGCTGAAGCTTCAGTTTTCTAATCTGAAGAACTATGATTTCAATTTTGTAAGATGCTTTCGCTTTGGGTAAATTTGCTTTTCAGTTCACTAGCAATTAAGTATGTATACTAGTAAAATTGAATTTTTCGAAATACTAATGAAGTAATATCTTTTAAGCATTAATGACATTTGGTCCTCTTATCATTAACGTGATTTTCTGGTTGATTTGCTGGCTTTCCATCTACGAGTGATGCGGTTCCTGTGATTGCCGACGTAGCCATGGACATTAACCCTGACATTGGTACGAGACCAAGAATTTTAAAGTTATGTGGAGTAGGCTGAGGCTCTACTTTCTTTCTATTATTTGCCGAAGATTTCAATGACCCCGTGTTCTTTTTGAGGGGTATATGAGGCCATTGCAGCGAGCTCGGTGTTGTGTATGTATCGAATACACGGTCCCACAAACTGAAGCGCTTGCCAAAATTGCCCTTGTTGGCCACATGATGCCAGTTGTGGTCCACCACATACAACTCTATTCCCAACATCCTAATGAAAATAGAACACATATATACGAGGAATTAAGTTCAAAGCCCACGTATGTCAGTAGGACGCCGGTGATGTGTACCCTGCATTTTGTACCCTGCATTTGACCGAATATTTCATCTTGGTCTTGTTTATATACGTTTAAACGCCAAGCTGGAATTGTACATAATACTCAAGCCTGTGCATGTCAAGGACAGCACACTCATGTAAATACTTGGTACATACGATATTTGTGAATGTATATTTTGTGAATAGTGACTGCGACATGCGTGCGATGTGTCGGACTCTCAATGAACTTTTCTCATACATACATGAAGACATATACATTAACGAATATTCATATCTTACTGTGGGAACTGGATCAGTAGCGGAAATGAACTCTGCTCGCTCACAACCCCGCTGTGTCCTGTTACTTCCACGATCACTTTATACGCCATGATAAGATGCCACTGAAACACAGTAAATTGGGGTACCACTGACGGGGCGGGAGGTACATTTGCCAAAGTTAGTTGTGCGTGTGATACATTAGTGTTATCATATGCCAGTTTATATGTATATACGCACATCAAGAGAAGAGATACAATTTGATACGATGATGTGTAACTTTGGCATATTCGTGTAGCAAAACACAGCATCTATACATACAATGGCTAATTTGAAATATCGTCCAAGACCTTTTATGACTACAGTCGCTCGCATATATGCACAAAACATTACAGTTTGAGAGTTGAGTCTGCAGTTTAATAGTACACAATGAGGCAAGGAATAGTATAGCGACTATGCTATATGTTACACGTTCATCAAGAGAAAGCAATTTGAAGGTATGTACTTACACATAGCAGATGTGACTACAGGTAAGAAATTGTTCAACAACACGTCAACTGGGTGTTGGTTGTGAGTGACCAGAACATTCGGATAATGGTGTTTGTGATGACCCTTACTGGATATGTAATTATGCACACGACAGACGAAAAACAATAATCAAAATTAATCCCGTGAAACCACCAATCCCTACTTAACTACACAACAAAGTATTTTAAATCGGAAATGTATGCAACTGAATCTAACATGTATGCTGTTATTGGTGAAGTATGAGCATCCTGCCACTTTGTCACATTTTCACTAAAAAGGTTTATCGGTATTCACTGTATCATTTCAATATTACATACTGCACAAGTCTGTATAGCCACGGCAAGGTGTGCACAAGACGATGGGCACTGTAAAAGCCAAGATCGAAGAGTACTTCCCAAATGAAGAAATTCATCAAGAAGGCTAATATAGACCATGCAGTCATATATATATCTGGACACCAAATGAAAAATATAAAGTGCAGCAAACGTCAAGGTTTTGTTCAAAGGCTCTATTTCTTGCCATTATATATTGGTTGTTGTTGTACGACAAGTAAACATCCATGCGTGTATGTGCAAGCCTATGTATGGCAAAAATCCGTAGCAGAAACTAGAATCCTTAATTTCAGCTGAAGAACAATCAAACTGACCTGCGTTATCGGAAAGTGGATCAGCAAAACCTACTAAGCGCTCTACAGTGATGTCTTCCAACGCATCGACAACGCTATACGCATTAAGACGTGGGGTTGTTAAATTGCGTATGTCAACTGAAGTGTGAAGGTGAAGGTATTCCGAATATGGGATATAAAACATTATCACAAACCTGTTCACAGCAACCATTCGAAGTAACATTTCAAAAACCTCCATCCATGACATTCTAGATTTTTCCGGTGGATTATAGTTGGACTGAGTCATGGACCATAGATGGATAACACCTACAAAGAAATGTATGAATCCATTATTGGACATATGTATGTTTGCATATGTGCACACGTCGGCAGCGAGGCATGTGAGGTAATGATTAATAGCGTTCGATGAAATACTTAACAGATTCATCATGCAGCAAATTATAATAGTCATGCATGTCGTATTTCCATAGGATCAACTACTCATTCGTTTCAAAAGATATAAATAATAATACAAATTAGATTACCTGTCGCTATCGCCTCTCTTGCCACACACGCCACATACACGGCAGTCATATTAAAATGTCCGACCCAGGCATAATTTGTATCATTTCCATCTCCAGCTAATTTCGATCCTTGTTGACATATGTAGAGTGTGGTGATGCAGACCAGATATGCTTGAGTGTTGCTCAAGAGATACCTGTACAAAATAGCGCTAAAAACTTAATGAAATATCATACTGACACAAACAACGAACGTGTCAAAGTAAAGCATGTAGGGATTCATGTGCTATATGTAATTATGCACACGACAGACGAAAAACAATAATCAAAATTAATCTCGTGAAACCACCAATCCCTACTTAACTACGCAACAATGTATTTTAAATCGGACATTTCCGGACCGTTGAACTACTTTCGCATACATTTCAACACATTTTACACGCATTTATATGTATACATTTATTCACATTTCATGCATTTATTCATATACACTGCATTATTGCCTACCTGCAACCCAATACATATATAGATATACGTGGAGTTACATAATTGCTTGTATGAATGGATAGCGATCTACAACATATACATACGCAACATTTCATATATACAACTACTCTTCACCGTAGTCATTTACCTATCCGTGTACTAAAGAAGGCCCAGTCTACCTGTCGAACATTTCTAAACACGCACAAACTAACGCAAACACACGTGAGTGATGAACTGCGAACGTACCTAAGTACACGTCGATAGAGGGGAAGTGGCTTGTAGATCTGTATGTGCTTGTCCTTATCGTGTTGAGTGTGCGTGCTGGGCACTTCAGTTTGCTCTCCCATTATCTTTTGCCTATATACAGGATACAATTATTATATATATAGAGATCTATGTATATACCAATAGTTACCCGTATATAAATATAATACTGACGTCACCCTAGATCCATGTGCTTGTGTGCTTAAGAACAATAATGCAATTCGCCGCAACAACAGGGCTTATATCATGATCCACAAGTACACTATGAATCAATACACACACAATGGATATGTAGTCAATGGAGTGCGCGTATTATCATTCTGAAGCTTCAAAACTTCCGATGGAAAGTACAAGCAAAGTTTGAATTGTGGATGTCCGTCGTGTACCAATATAGAGTAAACTTACAAGGACCATGAATGTTTGTTATTCACTCGTGCTTACTTTAAAAGTGGTTTTCGATTGTCTTAAGATATTGTGTGCACTGGATTGTTTCTTTGTTTGCACATGAGTTATATGCAAAGCTTACTTGGGTGGCAGAATAGATTGCTCATTTTCCGTATATACAGGAGGATGTTGGGGTATATATATAGTCTAAAACAGGATTATCTTCAAACATGACTAAATCGAATTGTTGGGTCCTGTGGTCGACCAGATTGTATTCTCTAATTTAAACCATGCCAAAACAGTTATTACTCACAGTAGTATGAACCATATTCAAACTGGACCAGATGTTGGGATTTGAGTTACAGTGGACATCATGACACTTGATATGCGAACGAAATAAATATATTTGACTTGTAGATCTATTTTGAGTACTTTGCATCCGATGACTCATCATAAACAGCACATCGATGTACTGCAGTTGTTGTTACCAGCGTTCGCAAAATAGATAATAGTTGGTCCTCTTGTTTCCTTCACTCCGATGATGAAGTGAGTCGTGAATACGGGCAACTCTAAGAAGGTTTTCTGCAGGTTCTTCTCACCGGTGACAATGATCATGTTTATACGCGACAAATGATTTCAAGTCCTTTTATGCGAAATTTACTGTAGGACGATATGGGTATAATTATAATGAATACTCTCATATACCAAGATGTGTATGCCTAAGCCCTTGCATGACTTATATTGGGGTCCAGCCCTTTCTTATCCACCAAATGAGACAACTATGGTTATGAACATCAATAGATACACCGTCTAGGAGCTGATGTGCAGCACTGGGAAAAAGGAGACTTAGAGGATTGTATGTCATGTTTATAGAGTAAGGACACCTAGTTCGTCACTTCGAATGCCACTACGAAGAATCAGACAACACGACGACTAGAACAATAGGGCGTGACAACACTAAATTCATGTGTATCGATAGCCTTTATGGTTTTTAATATTGTCTATATACACGTACTCGCTCCTCTACTCTGTAGAAACTTGTATTCGTAGTCCTTCCTACCTATCGGGCACTATGTGAGTTTACAGTTTTGGTGTTTGTTATCTCTAATTTATTCATGTGATTGTGCCATGGTTTATTTTATAGTACGGCTTACTACTATGCAGTTTGGATTCAATAAACGCATCGAATCTCTGCACAAATTGATAACTACTGCTTTCCGATCTCTACAATGCGTGCATTATACAACCATGTGTCATATGGGTGCGTGAGACATAAGATTCTAATCCTGTACTAAATGATCTGATTCATCAGTAGTTTCAACTAATTGATAAGTACAGGCACTTGATCCATGTAGTACGTCCAAGGAATAATTATGTACCATACAAAGATATGACAGTTTCTAATCTTGTACAATATAACCTGGTGCCCCGCCCATTAGGCATAAACATTGGATTACAAACTTGCAAATGATAGTTCACTATTTTAACTTCATTTATTAATGACTAAGGAATTTTCTCCCTTTTGATCGTCTCCGGTTGATAACCTTTTTACCACCCCTGTGTCAAAAATTGTAAACAAACGAAATTAGTGCATACGTAACGTCGGAGAATGCACCGACAGGCCACAGCGAAACAAAGATGCTGAAAACTATTTAGTCCATTATTTTGTGCAATATTGTTCGCGATAAAATTTCTACAGCACTACATACCTTGTTTCGAGTCTGTGAAGGAATCCGTGCTTGCGTTTTCGTTGCAGATTATTTGGTTGGTACTCTCGTCCCAGACATATCGACCGCGAAGCTGTGAGGTTTGGTGTTGTGACAGTTGGAGACGACCAAGCAGCTCCAGGTCTGTAAACGCAAGCGATGAATGAGAATAAGTCACTTATCGACACAAAGCTACAATTATTTCATCATAGAAATGAAATGAGTTTGAATATATAACTTCATGCATGGGACAACGGGCATGTGTAACTCACCAACATATATATCTCAACACAAACTCAACCAGCATGCATATGAACGTATAGCGAGCATAAGAGTATATATGATTAGCTACATGTACGCATGTACGCCGTCACTTTGAGGTGACCAGCATCCACTCATAAATATGTATATCACGTATGAACGGACTTGATTGAACACTCATTTACATGCACCATACAAATTGCTTTGTAACACTGTTAACAGTCATGCCCGTTTTATAAAACACCAGCTATATAATTCAGTGAGGGACCAAACACACAAGTTCTAACCAAGCAAGCGCCAATTCACACACTTCTATTGTGTACGTACCTCATTACTGACGGTGCAGAAGACAGTCTCGGCAAAACGCTGAAGGCGCGCAAGGGGACCAAAAATAGAACATAAGTATACACGATTACATACGCCTAAGACAGATAAAAATGAGCTTGTATGTATAAATGTACAGACATACAAGGCAACCAATAATGGCAATTGTGCGCAAATGCACGATTAAACTATCAAGTGCAATGGCGTGTCTCTTAGTGTGTACGTGAAGACTTGATTCTATATATATACATGCGAAAGTGGTACTGCCTATGATACACTCACCAAGACTGAATGATTCGAATATAGAGAACATGTATACTCGCTCATCAACAATCTGACGTACTCCATTTCTCAAGTACAAACCTGTATGCGCTGGAAGCTACGGCTCGAATAGAGCTCATAATTCCGGCCATGATTATGAACGCTTGATAGTCAAAGAGACGTGTGCGTACGTTGTGCGTGGAGGTACAGGTACTGTCTATACCGTAAGATGTGTGTGTGTTTCTTCGTGTGTGTATGATGTGTGTGTGTGTATTTGTGTGTGTGATGTGATGTGTGTGTGCGTGTGGCACCGTGTCACGCTTTCATTTGCGACAAACGCGTCACCAAATGATTAAAGTACCTAAAGACTGTCGTAAATTTGCAATTGCCTATTTAATATAAGTCTTTCAGGAATTAACGACAGGCCGTTGTTTGGCTAAATGTGTATGGATGGTACAAGCAGATGGTCTATCGTTTGTCGTATATTGAATTTAAACAATATATTCGGACATTACTATGTCCCAAATAAGTTTTGTTTTTGTTTTCACTCAAACACTTCTGACATGGTTATAATAACACATGAACATTAATAACACATAACATTGCACTGCTTGATAGTTTTAAGGTCATAACAATCCATGACTAGGGATGGCGTTACTTGACCTAAAAACATCCGGCGGTACCTGAATGACGACAGAAGCGACTTGTACGTCGTTTCTTGCCATTTATATCTCCTCCACTTCATCGCTGTGATATCCATCATACAAATTTTATAGCACTGGTATGAATGGTATTCCGTCTCTGGCAACCTATCCCTCTAGAACCAGCAGAAACAAAGTACTTCTGTAATAAATGACAGTGACTCTTGGCGCGTAGGTCGATTAATATTAAGCAGTCGTATGTTCTGAGTGGTTGCTGCTTTTTCAGAACGACGTCCAGATGGCAAAATGAGTGAAACCACAATGTGTTCAAATTAAAGACGAGTTCGATAAATGTCTCTTGCTTGCAGCTGCAGAAAACTCCACGGCATGCAACGATATCATACATCGGAACTATAGTAATCGTTCCCAAAAATTCAGAACTGGAGGTACTGTGGTTGTAATATAAGAACTCTTTAGATTCATAACAAAGGACACTGAAACGGATGTGAGCTAGGTCAATGAAGAGAATCCCAATTAGTGGTGGACCATGCTCAAATTTGCTAGACGATGCGTTTCTCGTACTAATCGTTTTTATTAATGTAGGGCAGTGCAATAAATCAATTCGTGCTTGCGTTATTCTCATGTAAATAATGTTTAGTAAAACTGCTTTGCTTAGCGTTTGCGATTGTAATGTTTGCTTTGTGAATTCTTATTGATCTTTTGTAATATTATATTTCTGTAAAGCATTATATACACACATTCGATACACCAAAGTCTATAGTATATAGGGGCTCGTAGCTAGTGTCTTGTATAACAAATTTGGCGTCTGGTGTCAGTATTGCCCTCACCCCGACCGATTGTGATTGTGTATTAAAGTACGTTCCAATAAACTGTCCTATTCCGTAGTTGCCGATATATAGATATCCATCTTTGAACATCATCCTACACGGGTATTTTGCAAAGTCATCGCCCTCTTCGCAGGACTTTGTTCCAGCGAATGTCGATAGCAAAACGCCTTCTGAAGAGTACAGCACGAGTTCGCCATCTGGGGCTAAGTACATCCGACCTCCGCACTGGCCAGTCAAGTAGCCACCGGATTCAATGTAATTCCCGTTTGAATCACTAGGAATAAAAGCATCAGGGTAATCATCGACATAGGACGCCATACCGTCCTCATAGTCATCATCGTCTACCCGAGCTTCCGGGACATAGGATGATTCTGAATTCGTACCGAGCATACCAAGCTCTGCTGCACTGTCTGTGTTCGCACCTAGGTACATTGAGTGATCTAAATCAATTCCAGTATAGGATGCAAGTGGTATGTCCAGTTGGGTGACTTCTTGTGAGATCACAGGTTGTGTAGAGTATGAGAACGCAGTTTGGACATTATTGGCCGAAGTGAACTCGTCTGTATTAGAAGTTGAATAGTCTGTATTATCAGTTGTATAGACGGACGCACCAGAAAAAGATGCACTTGTTGCAACTGGATTGTATGTGCTGTCTATTATAGCTGAACCGTAAGATGACAAATATTGTCTGCGTTTCAGGTCATGATTGGTCCAATTTTCATCCCTTATAATAGACAAGGCCGTAGGTGTTGTTTGTTCAATGTTTGATTTGGAGACAGGTGCAGCTTCTTTACCAACAGCGAGGAGCGTAAGTAGAAGGAATGTATGTTGTGTATGCATTGCTTATATTTAGCGTACGTCACGATGTATAAACAGTGCAATGACAATATTGAAGCATTTTACTTTTGTGTCACTCTATACCCACTCCTGTCCTTTAAATATTCGGAAATCACTGTGTTGCGATTAATGTTACTATGAGAGGCGTCCATCGCGTAGGATTCAAGTTCAATATCAAATAGAACAAGTACTACAATAGCATTATTTTGTTTGTTGATACCACAAGCACTACAAAAACGTCACTTTCTTACTTTGCTTTGGGTTGAACCCATTCAAAACCTCACATGCGCGCGTAAAGGAATTATCGGTAGATTATTTTGAGGGCAACTTTCTACATAAACACCTGCAACTCTCCTGCGGACACCACAGCAATTGCTAAAAATGTTTGCCAAGTAATGTGAGGTGCCTTCACTTTCTGCCAGTAAGAGTGGGCGGATCACACGAAAGTCTAATACTCAAAACATTGTTCAATTCGCTCTCAGAATAAAATACCTCAACTCATTAAGCAAATCGACGGGTAGAGTTTTGCACTAAGTTAACTGTGTAATTTTAAAACACGGTCAAGTTTGTCGCAATGATTGAACCAGTAATTTATTATAGAGCATTATAAGCAAACATTTGCTCGCCCAATTAATACTCGATAAAAAGTGCTCGAAAAACCATCGGTGATAGACATTAAGATATATCGCTTTTCTTGCTCAGTTCTATGGTCATGTGGCATTTTTGCTCATCCAGAAAGCTCTTCTTGAAAGAATCTACATGGCAGAGGTGAGTAAAACCAAATGTACTGCTTGTGAGCTTGCCGCAAGGATCATTCATGTAACTGACAGCACAGCCTTGTGCGGATCGGAATAAATAAATCTTGGACTTTGGCAATCCTTTACCTACATTTACTGCAGCGGCCGATCAGGTAGCAAGCACAACGCTTCCTGCGTTGCCAGACAACTAGGTATAATCTATAACTCATGAACGTTTGAGGCGATATTAAGTCTGTACTGTGCTAACATGGGGTATTTGGTTTACAATGACCTTTCGTTGACTTACAGTTGCACATAGAAGAAACCCCTCCGTGGATGTCAACTGTAGGAAATGCATTGCATTTTCTCTATAATAGTTTACCGCGAGAAGATAAAAATGGAAATGCTACGTAAGAAATCATACCAACTATCGACAGCCTACACCAAGGCATGTACTGTGATCGAACGCAACACACGCTACTTGTTTACTGAAAACGCTGGAGGGTTGCATACACAACTTCATACTACCCAAACGTTCAAGCTGGTCTCGCTGAAGTTATTTTTCTCTGGTTATATCAGAATATAAGTTAGCTTCCAGACCGTTGCGAAGAAAAGTAGAACCACTACGACCTCTTCTATCCTGTTCTCAATTTTGAATTTCAATTCGTTATTGTGGTATAGAAATTTGGGTTGTTTGAATATTCATTCTACGACTTATCAAAGAGAGTGTATTATAGATTAGATTTGATTCTTGTGGTTTCTTCGTACTTATGTACATCACTGTGTACAGAAATCGACTCAACACTGCATCCAACCTCATAACTATTTCTAATCGCGAAGTACACTATCCAGAATAAAGCTGTAGTGGAGCTACCATATATGATTATAGCTATACAATTATCGGTAATTTATTATGAAGTCAGCCTTTTATTTATATGCGTGAGAGGTATCGTACACACTATCATGAAGCAGATATCTCATACTAGAAATCTTCACTTAAGTTCATAAAAGCGAGATGGGGAACTATATAAAATACAGCCATATTTTCCTTGTCCATGTGATTCTTTAGGGTTTGTACTTGAAAATCAATCATGTTTCGCGTATTCCTGCGCATAACAATTTAAACCTCGATTGATAGGAATCATGATTCAACAAGTACAAGTAGGCCACGTTTATGAATCGGTAAGTGAACCGTGGAAGTTGATCGTTCACGTTCGTGACGTTGTCAATGAAAGACTTTACATGTCATTGTTGGTTTGTACATGATTGGCCATATCAATAGTACCAACAATCGACAGTACCAACAATCGACGGTTCAATGTACTGTGTTGTAGAGATAGTCTTCCGTACAGAACAGCGTTGATATTTTACTACTACAATAGCAGACGAAATACGACAGCGTGCGTCAACGTGGATACCCTCACTGAACTGATTCGTAGGATGCGGATGATAGCTGAAATGTTGTAGCGCAGGTGTGAGCGCTACAGTGGACGATATTGGCTAAGTACAATACTATTTCTGTGAACTAAGTGTGCTCAATGATTAACCAATTAAGCCTCACTCTACACCTGTAAGATACTTTGCATGACTTACATTGGCGATCAGGTTTTCTCAACCCCCAACGTATGTCTGTGTAGTCTCAAAACCACAATAAAACTAAAAGAGACGCAATTTTTTTTTAATTATTTCATATTGTGCCAAGGGTGAGTGTACAAGAAATGAAGAAAACTAGGACTTGGTTCACCTAAACTTCACCTGCTCAGTGTAAGCATTTACACGAAAGTACGAAAGTACAATGCATTGATAGTGGTACTCGATGCTAACATGAGTGCATGTGTATAGGTGTGTATGTATGTGTTTATGTGTGTATGTGCGTGTGTGTGTGTTATTTGAATATCTGTCGTAAATAGAGTATGACGTCACAGTACTCCTAAACGAGATGACTTATTCGCACCAGAGCAATAAATGGCGACCTCAAAATGTAAACATATAGACACCTAAAAATGTGGAAAAGGAAAACGTAAATATATATTGATTACTAATAAGCAGTCAAAATTGAGATTGCAAATGTTATTAAATGTACTATCGATTTTGGAATATACTACGTCTATCGATGCTTTCTACGTTTAACGGGACATACCGACGAGTGGCTTTTTTTGGCGTCTAACTATAAATTCCTCACACTGTTATGCTTAACACTTCACTTTCTCGCTGCAACGATAAATGACGGATCGTTTCAACATTTCACTGAAGGATCGTTTCAACGTTTAGTGAAGCATCGTTTCAACGTTTAATGAAGCAAGAAACAAAAAGAAACAGTGTGTTCTTTCTATTATCGCTCTCGTGTTAATGAGTACATTATCAACAAGCCTACCCTACCGCTATAGATGAATGTTATATATTGTTCAACTACCATTCTCTTGTGAGAACTATCTTTCATCGTTGAGTTCGTTCAATTTGAGGGAAAGAAAGAAAATCTGCACCATTTTCAATAACGTAAATAACACTCACCAGCACCACTTTGCATGTTGCCCGGGCGATTTGCCGTCTAGGTATCACTTAGTAGGTTTTTTCATTCGAGCCTCACGAGGAAGTAGAATTCATACTTCTAATTATTTATTTTTTTGTGATGACATATACATCTGTCATGCACTGTATGCTGTGTAACGTCTCCGTAGAGGAGACAAGCACACAGTCGGCAATCCGTTCCATGAATGACCATGTGCGCAAGATGCACAGTTTTTCCACATCTACCAACGAGGCAGAGAATTATTCATATCCTGGATTAAACAATTGTCCGAGTCCGTCGCAAAGAACCTCGAATGTGGTGGGTTCACCGAATCGGTTTAATCAATATACGTTTCCAGCGCAACCACCGCGGTATTCGTCCAGTCCGCAGCACCACAAAGTGAAATCTTCTCACAATAGCCAACTAGATATTCGTTTTGATACGCCATGTGTCATCAACATTGTGCAACCGAAGCTTTCGCCTACAGTGACATGGAGATAAGTAGCGATGCATGCTTGGTTAGGTTACCAATGCAAACAATTGCACAGAATTATTTCAGAAACCAATCTGCAAGACTTAACCTTGTTCAGGCAAGGCGCGCACAACGGTTTGAAGTTTGCATCGCAACGTTCACTCATAAATTGCGTGCGTGTGGCCAGAGTCGGTTTCGAGCGAATTGATACCAACAACAGCTACGTCAAAATATGGAAGGACCGGGTTGCATACGCGTGTTTAGTGCAACTTTATTGGTATTGCCCCTCTCGCTTACAAAGAGTATGCACGAACCCATAACAAATGCACAAACTCGTAACAATGTGGTGTGTACCACAATGTGAGTCTGTATGTTGCGTAATGAAACTATTTGGCGTGTCCGGTATGCGCTTGTCGATGCGTTCGGTAAGCTCATGTTAAGAGAATGTGCACTACATTTGTTACTTTAAACGTGAAGAGTACAAAAAACCAAAAACAATCAACGATGAAGTTCGACTGTAAACTATCCTTAATGAGAAAACTATACAATATGTAGAACATACTATGTACATAGTATAACGAATCCATCATGCAAAGTTGATTTTATGAGCTGATAACGAAGGCATATATAAACCACACAAACTGTAACGGTCTTCAGACAAACGGCGTGCAATAGAAATCCTCGAGACAATTTCTATGACAAATTTAAACTTGAAAATCCTTTTCTTTAACTCTTATTGTCAGTTGCCGTTCGCGTTCACAGTACTAGAGAAAGATATGTCATATTACCATACCAAACAACTATTAAATCACATAAACTTAGACTTTCCCAGAAATTTGGTGGATATAATACGTCGTGCCTCTAAAGAACGCCTGACTTATAGCTCGAAAATAAATCTAGCGATTTTAGAAGAATGAAGCGATTTTAGCTCTGGTGATAAGACTTTGTACAATGTTATGCATCTGAGGTCAATACAGAGATAATACAGTACCGTTGTGTAGACTATGCATGATTCATACAACTAACAATTATTCTCAATTCTTTTTGAAATAGCTAATACTTTATGGATGGCCGACGGGAAGAATTTGTATACATATTACCATATGCATTGGGTACTCATGAAACTGAATCCCACACTTGCTTGAAATTTGAGATGGGCAAGTCGATCCAACATGGTCACTCCATGATATATTCAAACCACACGTTGTCCATATAGCTGCTTTAACACTCCACGCATCGTTTCATATTGATGGCAGAACTTTTAGAGCTACCCTGGAATAGATACGTACATATATAGACGTATAAAGATTTACATAAAGATATACATACATTTAAACCCTAACTAAACCCTAAAACCTCTCAAGTCAGAGATGAAGCGTGTACCATCAAAAATGGCCGCTTATAACACCAAAAAAGCTCTCTCTAGTATCTTTGGGCAACATTTATACACATGTATAGTAATGCATAAACATATACATACACACACACATTCATAATATGTATACAGACATACATACACATATACACATATACGTTACACACATATATATATGAACATGATGGCATTCACAGTACGTATACCATTCCGATTACGGTTTTAAATATCTCCAGACGCAAATGATAGAACATATAATGATAGAACATATAAGTATCAAAGTACATATATACTATGTAAATAGTACGTATACTCATCTATAGTGGCTTAACGTGTAACTCTTGCTTTATGTAACCGTACAATATGTACATATATGAACTCGATAAATGTACTACTTATTCTGTTTGTGTAACTTTCTATTCAAGAATAGTTGAAGAAGTTGGATCATCACTATAATACATGTTTAACTGCATGTTCTATAACCGTATTTAAACGCAAACATATACTTACATATTCATGTTTCTAATTTTCCACCGAAAGTAATGAATACCCACCCACCCTTACGATGTACTTATTCATAGAGAATAATATACTTATTCAAAATTATATATATTAGTTCAATATTGAATATATCAATCCTATCAAGATTACTCTCTCTATGCTACCATCCTACATACTTATTCAACTAAATACGTTATTCAGTTAACATATTTATTTACCTAAAATATTTATTCAACAGAAGCCCATGTGGTGATCGGGTGGGTCCCAGCGCTTAAGTACCGCAATACCTACCCCACGGCGATGGGCCCAACGCATGGGCCGGCCCTGGCCACACACCACACCGTACCGTACCGTACCGTAGCGCACACGTAGCGCACACACAACCGCTGTGCAAATAATGCCAATGCGTTCAGTCTATAACAAGCCGTGCTATACGCACAATATCAACCCTTTTACCCTTAAGTGCGTGGATAGCGAGTATGTTATGTGTATGCGTATGTGTTTGTGTTTGTGTGTGTGTGTGCATGTATATGTATATGTATATATGTGTGTGTGTGCATGTATATGTATATGTGTGTGTGTGTGTGTGCATGTATATGTATATGTGTGTGCATGTATATGTATATGTGTGTGCATATGTGTATGAACACACATGTATGTATTCATGCGTAAGTGTGTATGTACGAATGTACACGTATGCATACATGGCTGCTTGTGTGTGTACGAATATACATGTATGAATACATGGCTGCTTGTGTGTGTGAATACAAATGCTTTACGCAAACCTAGCTCATTTCTGTCGTGTAAATTGTTATGCCACTTTACTTTGTTGTAGTCACATTCATATGACATGCATGTCATTTGGATGAGTGTTTATGTGACACTTTCACATTGTCCAGCAGTAGAAGTACGTGTACACAAACTGTTTCTTTTATCAGACAATGTTTCTTCCGTCTCCATTGTTGGTGTAGTATATAGAATTACAGATTGCATGATGATACCATAGTTCAACATATTCACTCTTTGTAAGTGCTGTTGATTTACTATGCATTCTTTCGCTCCTATCTGATCATCTGTTCTTGTATTATCCTCCTTCAATGTGTGCTGCATTTACAGTCGAAGAGATTACACCTGTGTTTAGCTTGAATGAAGGGAAATAGTTGTCATAATAATGCGTTGCATCGTTATTTACACATATCTGCTTTTATCTAACCAGCCATGCAGATTTTTGTTAAGACCCTCACGGGTAAGACTATTACTCTTGATGTCGAGTCTAGTGATACCATCGACAATGTTAAAGCCAAGATCCAAGACAAGGAAGGTATTCCCCCGGATCAGCAGCGTTTGATCTTCGCCGGCAAGCAGCTGGAAGATGGCCGAACTCTTGCCGACTACAACATCCAGAAGGAATCCACCCTTCACTTGGTGTTGCGTCTGCGTGGTGGAGGTAAGAAGCGTAAAAAGAAGGTTTACAACACCCCCAAGAAGATCAAGCACACCAAGAAAAAGGTCAAACTCGCAGTGCTTCGATACTACAAGGTACGAGATATTTCTCTGTTTACACGCGAGTTTCTGGTTTTCCAGTTAGAGTTTGTTTGTATAAGAGCATTGCGTGATACACATGTCAAGTTTGACATAGGACGTGGAGAGTTTTTAACACATTATTTTCACATGTATAGGTCGATAACAATGGAAAAATCTCCCGTTTGAGGCGTGAGTGCGACAACGCTGAGTGTGGTGCTGGTGTGTTCATGGCCAAACATTTCGATCGTCAGTACTGTGGAAAGTGCGGTCTTACCTACGCCTTCAAGACGGAGGCTTAAATGCAATCGCTTTCGGTTCATTGTATTGTACACTTGATGGTAGTATATAAAGCATTCTAGGTGGACACGCATGACCTTCTAAAACTTATTTTGGAGATTGTATTTGAAATCTTGGACTTCATTTGTTTTCTAGTTTTCTTTTGGGTTGCCTTGTATCCTGTTTTCTTCGTATGATATTGACTTAAGCTGTTCTAAGGATGTCACGTTTATGTGACTAGGAATGTGCGATGGTCGTATCGTATTTGAAGGATCTGGTGAAGGTATTTCCAAATGCATTTAATGTGTGTTTTGGGAAACTTAATGGGTGTACGCGTTTTAGAGTGCAAATTCTTGGTACCCTTATAAGACTTGTATTGAATATCTCTGTTCTAAGGATGTCACATTTTCATGTGACTAGGAATATGTGATAAACGTATATTGGATTATAAGATATGGGCGACGATATTCTGTTCTTGCAGTTCGGACAATGTTGCAATCAATTTTAGCGGTCACTTGTCTTGCGAGTTTGTGAGAAACGTATATTGGATTGTAGGAAGTGGTCGATGATATTCTTATCATGCAGTTCGGACAATGCTGCTATCAATTGTAGCGGTTACTTGTCTTGCGAGTTTGGGAGCGCTCTTAGATGTTTTGGTCTACTTAAATATTGGTGTCAACGAATTGAAGTTGGGGTTTAGCAGTTTGTCATTCTCACAATGCTTGGTGTAGATTTCTGCGTTATTAAGAAGAGTGTTCGGTATTGATGATTAAGACCTAGAAAACGTAAGTGAAGTTAAGTATCTTTTTCCGGAAGAAGTGGTATGCGTACGCAGCGATAATTTTGTATGGTTGTACAGCAGTTTTTGAGATGTAGATCTTGGTGAAGAAGTGTCCGATTCATACACTCGCACATTGCAACAGAGGAGTACCATTCAAACAGACCATTGTTTGCTTTGGTGAAGATCGTGATCAGCACTTGGTGTTGTTCATGGTTGCAAGGGATTCCTTTACACTGATGGTGAAACTATAGATCAAAGGCGAGATGAATTTTCAAGTCATGATGTATGTATTGGTGGTTTTCAGGTTGACGTAGTTCTTTCACGTGTACAACTGAGTATGTTCGATCTTTGATGCAACAATACACAGTTATGTATAAGGTGATGATTCTATACAAGTACCATATCCATGCATGTACTATTGGTACAACTACACTTCCTACATACACCACAGTCCGTCACAAGATGTTAATATCTTGCACCAGTAAGTTGCTCGCGGGAGACATCTGTTTGCACACAAAAGATGTCGGATGAATTGCGGAGAATTCCTACACTAAACTAACTTCGCACATCCATGCATGCACTACCAGTACCAACTATCTATCACATGATCTTACTGTCAGTCACCAATAAGTTGCTCGGCGGGATGCCTGGGTTTGTATACTAATTTCGGGTGAGTTGTGGAGAATTCTGGCTCTAAAGTAACGTACCACATCCATGCATGCACTACCAGTACCAACTATCTAACACATGATCTTACTGTCAGTCACCAATAAGTTGCCGGGCGGGATGCATGTCATGTGTTTGTATACTAATTTCGTGTGAGGTGTGGAGAGTTCCCACACTAACTAACGTACCATACATGCATGCACTACCAGTAAACTACAATACCCACAGTCCGACGCATGATCTCACTATCAATTACCAATGTGTTTCTCGGCGGGATGCCAGTGTTTGTACACTAAAGATTTCTGTGAGCTACAGAGAGTTCCCACATTCTTACACTAGTATGTGGTGATTCCCTAGATTTATACTGTTTATATCAGGAAGGCAAGTGGAGATCTGCATTCATTTCACGCATGGGCACATATAGATTCAAACATCAGTGCCAATCATTATACCAAGGTTGCATCGGGAATGTCGGGCGTCGGATTATAAAAACATGCACCGGAAATTTAACCGTGAAGGATCAGTTCCAACCACATTTATTTTCTCGCTGACAGAATGCTTGGCCAATTCTTCGCTACAGCCATGATTTACTACACCCAAACACCCAGAGCAACAGCGACCACAATACAATGATTGTCCGGGGTGATGCATGTAATTTTGGTCATGCTATGCTACACTATACATAACACTACCATCGGCCTGTGCAGTTATTTATCGTACAATTTTATATCATTAAGATCGAATGGCCGGATTGCTTCGCAGCAATCATGAGTTATCATCAATGCATAACCGCGTATCTCGCGCGTATGTAATAATGGCTTGGTCAAGAATATCAACAATTTACGTTCACCTATTCACTGGTGTATATCACCCACAGCCAATTCAAAATGATGTGTGAATCACATGACACATTGCCAATACTCTTACCCCATTCATATATTATTTTGTAAGCAAAATCGTGTTGACAGAGGCGAATTCCTCCACACAAATACAGTAACAGCGACCATAATACACTTACAAGTTTGTTAAAGACATGTTTTGCACTTCTTGACGATGGAATAGCACATGTATAGCTACATATATAGGTATTCATATGGTATGTGTTTGTACCACCCACTGCCCAATGTTCTTTCTCATGGCATATTGCACGATTTAATATATTCATTTGTAATCCACACAGCCATTGCAACACTTGTCTAAACGTAATGCATGCTTGTAAAGAAGGGGTGTCAACCACATTGATATAACAGCTGGAGGTCGTGAAAACATTTTGATGTCTGCGGTATGACATATCTGTAGTTCCACATACTGGTATGGTATATACACAGTTCTTACGTTCACCCGAATACACGTATGCATACAACAATATAAAAAGGATCTCTTCGATATGTTCACACATTTGATGATCGCAGAGTTTCTGAAGATGTTGGAAAGATAGGAGGAAGTCGGTGTATTGAATGTGGACATAGGCATTATTCGGTAAAATTGCGCTGAACATTATGTGGAAAAGTCGAGTTATCAGTTCTGTATGCATAGCAGAATGTACGTGGAGGTCAGGGTATGTTTAAATAAGAGTGGATTCGCAAATATGTGTGGCTGTATGTGTGTATGTTTATCTGCGGTTGTAGCCCGTAAGTGTGCCGTACGTAATAAAATCACACCTTGCTCTTGTACGATTGTCGACATTACGAAATACATTGATTCCTGCCTATCTTGACATTTTTCTATTACTCTATCCACGGCTTCATGCCATATATCTTAGCAAAGCGTACGAAAACATTAAACCCAACCCCATCTATACTAAATAGAAAAGATGTACTGGATATTAGGTATGCATATGATAGATGCTTCGTTCATTTATTGTGGGCTTGTCATTTACGAGACGCCAGCGGTTACGATAACGACTATGATGTATTGCATCTCCGGGGTCTTTACCAATTTGCGTGGAGCACGCAATCATTTAGCATCGCCTTCCATGGTCTAACCCAATCCTAAGGATAGAGAATATATTTTGTAGACAAAATAGTGTTATATCGTGACAAAGGCTTTAATTGTCTTTTGATTGCTCCCAACTGTTTGAGTGAAGAAAGAGAATGTTAAGCTAAGTTTCATCTTATTACGCTAGCACTCCCTTGTAATATGTGGGGGAAATCTTATGATAGCACACAATCCTCGAGGCACAACCTTGCCCAAGGTGAAACATTCCATATATTTATTTGTGCTGAGTCCATTTATACTCTTGATTTTCCTGTCCACAGCCTGATCATGCTTTTCAAGTAATTGTTGTAAATACAAAATACTATACTAACGTCCACCTTCAAACTGTAGCGAGTCTGGGTTGAATATGAAAGAAAGTATGTTATAAGGGGAACATTCTACAATGACGAGCATGCAAGGTATCGGAATGGGTTGCGTTGTATGGTAGCGGCATGTTGCTGTCGTTCTAGGGCGTACATGATTGGGACTTTCATAGGATATTTCAATTCAAAGTCAAAATAGTAGTCCGGTGTCGCTAGCTTACCCCTATGTGTGCGTGCGCGTCAGAGAAGTTTCTGTCAGGTTCATGTAAGGCCATACTATCGTGCGGCACTGTAGCATGTGTTAATGTAACAAACTCATGCATGATATAAAACGCACACATAATCACACATACATTATTACAAACACACCCACGAATGATACATACTCGGATATGCGCGTTTGTTCACAATTGTAGTGAGATTCTAACTGAGATACCCAGTACCGTAAAACAGCGGAGGGTATGGAAATGGAACCGGTCGGATTATACACGGATGTTCCCCACATGCGTAAGGTATGGATATCAGAAACCTGCGTTTGAGGTGGTTATATATATATATGTGAACTAGTGTATGACCTATACATTTCTTGAACTGTCCAGACATATCGACCGTGAATGTGTACTTGTAAATGTCCATACATGCGCGAGTGTCTACATGTGTACAATTCGATTATGCGAGTGTAGTCAATCGCGTTTCATAAGAAGATGGTATCTACTTAAGTTTCCATATGCGTGTAATCTTTTGTTTGCAGGTACCTACCCACAGATATAGTTTTTGTTTGTACACAATTATCCATGCATGGTAGAGTATATATTTTTCAACACTTGCATCATAACGATAGAAGCATGCACGTATGTATCCATAGATGTACATGCCCTGTAGCCGGATTACACTTGTATACATACGAAGTAATGAGAGTCGTTGATGCTTTTAAACGTCTGAGGATTGATGAATTTATTCATACACCCAACCTACACATACTATATGCACATGAATATACATACTCTGTATTGTGTGTCGTTGAAGCGATGTGTGATTGACTGTTCGAATGGCCATGGCTTATGAGACTGTTTACTTGACGACGGCGCACAGTTATACTCCTTAATAACGGTTTCGTCCATGACTAAATGTACCAAGCTACAATCCTCATCAATTAATGATTGAGTATCATGCGTGTTTATGAAAACTGTTTATATTCACAGTAACTGGTACTTAAACATCGTATGTACAAAACATTGTTACTCAGACTCTTATCCTGGCGCTTGCATTCTCCATGAAACATCTATAAACACGCTTGTACGTATATGTAAGCATGCTGAGATTCGGATGATCATGCATGCCACGCAGGATCATGTACACCGTATCACAAATTCAGAATAGCTACAAATGCTTGGGTGTATATTAAATATCAAGTGTATGGAATTATGAATATATGTATCTCACCGTAGAAGGAGCCCATGCTTATTGACTGAAACTATTCTATGCCAGCCTCCAGAAAGGCTATTGACTGTTGAATCGGAGACGAAAAGTTTTTCTTTTCCTTTCATCTTGCCTTCCTTGCAAACATTGATCGTCTGCCATACTTCGTCAAGTGTTCTCGTGAACATTACAATCGATTTTTATTGTATTAGAAAGTCTCTGTCAAATCAAGCATAAACTTGTCTACTGATAACGTTGACAGCTATATGTGTAATTTTCAATGTATTCTATATTATTCCTCCAACCTTAGAATGGGTATCAACGGTCCTTAATGTAATGTAATGATATGGGGCGACCATAAGCCAACGTGTTAGGATTTATCCACCATGCTCACGTTCGTACATCTCAAAACGCGCATCAACTAAAAAAGAAAGCATGTGGGACCACGAGACTACTGGAATACCAGAGCGAATCATGTCGTGGTCTTCATACAAAGCGGCGCATGGTGCGGTGTAAAATACTTTAAGAGATATCATATGGGTGTTTGTGTGTGTTATTGTGTTTGTGTTTGTGTGTGTGTTTGTGTGTGTGTGTGTGTGTGTGTGTGTGTGTGTACACGTTCGTAGTTTTTTCATTTCGAAATGCGGAAACATCGTATCATTCTCGAACTCAAAATCAGCTAGCTATATCTATCCATCTGATGCTACAACTTTGGTAGTGCCCTACATGAATACAATACACATGTAACACTCATCTATCATGCGTAAGAATTTAACACTTCTTTCAATTAATACTTACGTCAATCAATTGGAACTTACAAAAGACTACCCCGAGTTTCCTATCTTCACAATACTTCACCGTGAGCGTAGCGTACATATTGTCGTACCGACGTGATTAAAGTACCTAACCCTGACCTCTCTTATAATACTATTGCCAAACCCCACTAAACCTAAATAAACCCTCCATAATGTTCAAAAGATCGGCATAGTTGACGCAGTGCATTTCGTAATTATAATCAGTTTAGGGTTTGAAACAGCGATCTGTAGTACTCGTCCATCGTCGTCCGTTATTTCTAGGGTTTTGGTAAACTACTAGCTGTTTTTGGTAAAACTACTAGCTGTATCGTCCACGATCTCATCCATTATTTTTAGGGTTTTCCTCATCCATTATTTTTAGGGGTTTTCCTCATCCATTATTTTTAGGGTTTTCCTCTTTCATTATTTTTAGTAAACTAAACCCACCCATTATTTTTAGGGTTTATCAAAACCACAATCTAATATATTTTTTGGTTTGTTTGCTTCAAAGGATCTCCTCTTCCAAAATAATATGCCTTGCATATATGCCGAGGATCCATCACGAAAAGCACTGAGGAACCAGAAGCACTGAAGAACCAGAAGCACTGAAGACAGTGGAGGCCAGAATAATAATCACCAGTTTCAGTACATATTATACCTACTTTTGCACAAGCATAGGTACCTGTTCCGGCTGGTACCGCCATTATGGCAAGGAAGATACTGGGGCTGAAGGTCATATTGCAATATCAAGTTATGCAAAAGTAAACTCAACCTTCCGTATTTATACGCGCCGTATACTATGTGAAATAGTTGTACTACTGTAGTGTCCGAGAAAGTGCAAACATTATCATATTGCATACTGTCCAAAACACGGGACACGACTAGCTACAAAGCGCTTTACTATAACTTGGTATAACCCACTTACTGCGCGGGAGTAATTAGTTGGTGGTGGAAAGAAGACTACCTTATAGCACGGCTTATAAATTACTCACACGTTGGTATATAAAACCCATACCAAATCACGCAGTGAGCTATATGTACGATAATACAGATAATACAGAGGTAAAACTTCCAACATCTAAAACAGATCCAATATTCTATATATACTATTAACCCCTAGAAACCCTGGAGTAGCAATCAGGTTTAATGTCTTGGTTGCGGCCGCAAATTGACTCTTTTCAGTACCCACTCTTAAAAAGTAAGCCAATACGTAAAGCGTTTTCTATCAGGGAAAGTTGAAAACAATTAGAGATCCCAATGCTCATAGCTATCTTTGTTCGCAGAAGTGGATTTGTTTTTTTTTGTATATCCCAGACTAAAGAAAGGGTCGCGAGGAAGTAGAATGATATAATTCTTGCATGCTACTGTGTAACAAATGTTCTAAAAGGAGTCACACGACCTGTAATTATCAAATTGGTTCCATTCTGTTACTGCGAGAGTCCGCGGAGGATGATATGCGTTTAACAGTACACATTTTTGTGATTTATAACTGTTTCGGTTCTTAGCGGCGGACAAGGGAATGTCCTCAGTTGAAGGGTGATAGAGGAGCTGCGGGCATTACCACAATCGGTTTGAGCAGCAGTAATGTCTGTCTCACATGAGTGTACCTGAGAATCTGTATTCAAGACTCACATCACTCACTATCTAATAACAAACACAGGACTAATAGAGACAGTGAGAGGCGTATATATATATATAGATATGTATGTCTGTATGTATAAGAATTTAATGCATGCACACTGAACCGTAGGACAAACAACAAACCCAGTGGTTATGTATAGAAACAGGCATATATACGGGGCGTGTACACATGTACATACAAATATGATTATTAAACGATAACTAAATCAGACACCCCCTGAAACTTATCATGTACGATGTATTCAAACTCTCTTAGCTGCCTTCTTTGTGTGGAATGTGTAAAACGTCCTCCCATACCATCTTTCAATCCGGAATGTCGTTCACCTGAGAGCGCATCACAGGCCACTTGACCATGTTTAATGGCGCTGATACGATGACAATGACATATTATAATTAATACAAAGAGTTGGACAACGTGTTCTATCTTCTCCTCCATTGTCCAAGCAAGAATGGTTTGACAAAATTCGTTGAGAATATTTTCAAGGACGATGGTGCTGGAATTTAAAGAACATGACCAAGTATGTGCAACGCAAAGAACATGACGGATATAGATATGTTCGTATGTTTACTATGCTATCGTAGACAAATAAATGCGTTGTATGAGAGTCCTATGTGTATGCTCGGAATGGGCTCCTTACGAACTGATGGTTCCCGCAATGTAAAAGCATGGGAGGTCGCTGGGACAACTATGTAGTGAACTCATTACGTTAGTGCTTGTAATGTAAGTATAAGGTGCGGATATAATGTACTTGGCTTGACGATCGTAGTACATGTAACACTGGCATTTCGTATGTGGTACTATTTCCTAAGTACAGATACGTACACATTCCAATATTTCAGTGAGCGCCCGGATATTTTATTGTTTCGCTCATAAAAAGGTCACTTGCAAGATAGACAAAGTGAAATTCCCGCGCCGTTTCATATACGCAAACGCCTCTACTGAACATTCTAACAAGAACAGAAGTAGGCGTACATACACACACATAGTTTGTACATCAATACATGCACACATCAATACATGCACGTGGCAACCATGAGGAACGATACTGACCACGACCAAGTATTCAGACATTGGGTATCCAACAGCCGAGATGTGTGATATATCGTAATATGTGACGTTATGTTCGAAGACCAGATACATATAGAAATCGAGTAAGATTGTGCAAGGCCTAGCTATTGGCACAAGGGCAAAGGTGAGGAGCTACACTCCCACTCTCCTACACACGGACACAGACACAGACACAGTCACACAAAGACAGCCATGCGGACGCACATACATTAACTAACACAGACACGCAGACAGTAACAGACACACAGACACAGACACAGACACACAGAGAGACACCGACACACAGACAGTAACAGACACGCAGACACACAGACACAGACACACAGACACACAGACACAGACACCCACAGACACGTAGAGACACCCACAGATACGTAGAGACACCCACAGATACAGAGAGACACCCACCCACACCCACACCCACACCCACATACACACACACACACGCACACACACAC
>JAWQFL010000021.1:901501-912239 GCA_033442365.1 Creolimax fragrantissima | reverse complement strand
AGCAAATAAATAATTGCAAAAGTACCAACGTAGATGTAACCATATGTTGTTAGTAATGTGATTGATATTGATTGCTGTGTATCCTGGTCGTTCCTCGCACACACACGCACATTTTCATGCAGATTATCAAGAACATTAACAGACGCTGCACACACATACACGTAAAATCACACATATACACACCTGCATACACCGCACACACCGCACACACTGCACACAACCACAACCGCACACATATGGATCCGCACGTGCTATAATAAACACACACAAGTGCACATATAAATGCAAATGCATGTACCACACGCCACATAAACACATATACACACACGTATATGCTTGTAGAAGCATAACATAAATACATATGCACATTCGCAGGGTCAGGACTTTGTATACTATGTGCGGTCTCTTTCGGTGACGTTGGGTCGAAAAACAACCAACACAGATGAAGTAGATGTGGATTTGGGCAAATCAAAAAGTGTATCTCGTCGCCATTTACGCCTTGATTATAATTTTTGCACTCGTCATTTTGAGCTCAGCTGTTTCGGCAGAAATGGTGTGATAGTTGACGAACACTTTCACGGGCAAGGAAGCCCACCTATACGTTTATCAAATAAGTCAAAAATATCGATTGGGGAGGTTACATTTTATTTCCTACTGCCTGTGGGTGTGATAACACAGAAGGTGCGGCCATTAAGTAAGAGAGACCTTGCAAGGGACGAAGGCTTAACGGAAGGACGAGGGGAGCGATATGAGAAACGGATTAAGGTATATAAGTATATGAGTATTTGTTGGTGTATATATGCGTTGTGATCAAAAATTTTGCTCTGATCACAACATAAGAGTAGATATATGAGCTCAATGATTCTGTGTACGAACATCCATGGAGTTTTTCATTGTGCGTCTCCAACATTGCATTACTAAGAAGACACATGCACGCACCCACACCGACCATACCCATAGTATTGCACGTATGTCAGGCACACGCACACGCACACGCACACGCACACGCACACGCACACGCACACGCACACGCACACGCACACGCACACGCACACGCACACGCACACGCACACGCACACGCACACGCACACGCACACGCACACGCACACGCACACGCACACGCACACGCACACGCACACGCACACGCACACGCACACGCACACGCACACGCACACGCACACGCACACGCACGCACACACGCGCGCGCCATCCCCCGATACTACACCTACTTCCACACTTGTACACTCACACACATACCATAGACCCACTCACCGTTACTTCATATGCGACGACACACAGACGGAATCCACCATGTTGTCAAGATCCCCGTCACCAAAAGGAGGCAGTCCTGAGCTTTCTTCCGCACCACCATCCCCTATGATTAGCCATAGTGGGCATTTATCCAGCAATGGTAGGGCCGGAAGTGGACACCAAAACACTTCAATGCCCGAGTATAAAACTGATCCTACTATAAAACCACCATTTAGTTATGCTACTCTAATCGCGCAAGCTATTAAGAGTGTACCTGAAAAGAAACTCACTCTCAGTGGGATTTATACGTTCATTATGGACAACTTTCCATTCTATCGATACAGGTATGTGTGCGTTTGTAGGTGCATACGTGTGTTCTCGTACGTACGTTCTTAAATCGCAATTTATGAACATCTCTATTTTAATACTATACAAGGTGTGACTAAAGTTGCTATAAATTGAGTTATGCGTCTATAATGCAAATATTCCTTTCGCTAGATTCGTAATGCGTTTGCAAGTAGTGTTGGGAGCAGTTTTTCATATGTGTGTATGTGGACGTGTGTCAAGTTGGATAGTTTTAATGATGCTACCAAATACGTTTCGGAAGGCATACATAGTAGCTCCTCACAAAGTTTGGGCCTACGAGAACTATATCTCTCTCATACAAATAAACAAAAATACATACACAGTACGGACAATGGATGGCAGAATAGTATACGACATAATCTTTCTCTTAACAAGTGTTTTGAGAAGGTTATGAGGGCCGCAAACGACCCTGGAAAGGGGGCCTTTTGGACTATTGACCCAGCATCTGAGAGTCAGTTTAGTGATGGTACGTACAAACGTAGAAGTAGGAGTACGAAGAAAACTGTTTCTACGGAGAGTATAAGTAAATCTGGCATGAAGGTAAGCGTGTGTGTGGCGTTGTTTGTGTGTGTATATTGTCATATTCATTTACTTGTTCTACGGCAAGCATCACTCAATACATGATAGAGCTGTGTGGCCACGCCACACTACTTGTTTGTAATCTTCGCAAAGTTCAAGATATGTACTGCACAGCAGCTCCCAAACACGTACACTCATACAATTCACACAGAAACGCACAAGCAGCAAACTTTCGCGTACCCACACGTCCGAGTCCGTAGGAAGTACGCCCTCTGTAGCAACAGTGACCACGTCGATACACGCAGCAAGCGGTATTGGACATTCACCTGTACATAAGCAGGGCACCTTTGGTGCAACTGAGAGTGGGAGCTCATTCTCTGCCTTAACGACGCCCTTGGCCAATTTCCCACCGACACAAGCAGCAGCACATTCACCAACTCTTTCAACACACCAGCTTCCACGCGCGCATACGCGCGCAAGAACGAATGTACACGGCACAATCAGAAGTGGGGCAACCGCGTCAGCACCTACACACGCACAATCACCGTTGTTGACACCCACAAGTCACGGACACAAGAGAGTAAGGCGGGATTTTGGATATGATGGTGATGTCGAACGGAGGGACTATATCACTGCAAGTGGAGATGCAAGTGTAGCAGTGTATGAGGATGGGGGTGATACAGAGCACATTTCTAATCAAATAGGAGTAAATCGATCGCATGGAAGTCAGCGACCACCGCCACAACCATCTTTGCCACATGCACACAAGCACATACAATCACAACACACACATGTACAACATCCACAAAAACATAGTATGCCAATGCTTACATCCACACGCGCTGACGCTTCCATATCTACGCCCATGCCCACACCCACACCTGTACCGGAGACAGCTATCTCTACACCCACACCTACCGGCCCACATGTACGCCTGTCGTCACCGACGTCCATATCAAATACACACGTACCGTCTTCTACAAATTCACTCCCACTGTCTACGTCCAGTATAGTGCCAGGGCAAGTTCCACCACAACCACATACACAAACTACACGGCAAGATGTGCGGCCGGAAATACAGCCACAACCATACACAACAATCAAAATACAACCACCTCTTGTTCTACAACCATACCCAACTGCACAAACGCAAGCACAAACGAAAAGTGACCAACAAACACTTGCGCAGACCGCACACTCCTCACAAGATCAAAAGCAAACAGGAACACCAGTACCAGTTGAATTAGTAAAGGACATTGGGTCCCCAAACTTCTCTTCAAACGAAACTGAAACTAAAGTCACCACCATAGCTGTAGGTCATACGGCCACACCTACATCTTCTTCACAGACACATACAGCTACACCAGTTTCATCTACACCTACTACTCCCACAAGGGAAGCCGCACCACCGACACCGACACAGACACCGACCCCAACCCCGACCCCGACCCCGACACCAACCCCAACACCGACACCGACACCGACATCGACATCGACACCAACACTGACGCTAACACTGACACCATCAGCATCACCGACACTGACACCAATACCAATACCGACACCAACAACAACACCGACACCAACATCGACAGCGACATCGACGTCCATACTCATACCGAAACCCAGTTCTTCTCGTACTGAAACTCATCTGTCCACACCAACACAACCCGTGAAATCACCTATAGGCGCAACCAGTGCAACCAGTCCCAGCCGACTTGAAATAGTCAAGCCCACATCTATACAAACTGAAAATGAAGTATCTGCGTCTAAACAACACTCAGCCACTCTCAAACACACACCCATACCACATAACCGTCCGCCAGAAAACATGCGAGACGAAGTTCTCGAACCCACTTCAGAGTTGAACGCTGAGGCTGCACGTACAATATCAGCAGAGAAGAAGCTACCTGGGTCAAATCATCTATAGCCATAAAAGACACTAGTTATACAAACAACCATACTGGCGTGGAACAGGGCATACTAACCTTTTTCATACAATGGCATGATTACACAAACCACACATGCATTCCCACGCTTGTGAATCGCAACTGATATATGTGCGCCCCCACATATTGTAGACTGTTCGTTGGCATTTGTCACTTGTGTGTGGCAAGTATAATAGGTCAAGAGTTGGACAAGTTATACGCAACGCATAGCATCAAAAGGTGTACGTGTATATGTGTGAATGTAAATGTATATACTGCACATGTTCAGCAGCGCTATGAAAGTCATTGAAGAAACTTGTGAGACAGAAACATAGATACAGATACTTCTCGTCAACAATAGACAGATAGTCGAAGGTCTCTCTTACGTGGGTGTCTGTCAGTGGCTGTTAAAAGTGTAATAGCCATTAGAGGAATTCTAGGGTCGTTTTATAAATTATTATAGCTCATTTGTAAAATTATATTAAAGCGTTATTGTTAATTTAGTTGTCAGTAACCACAAGAGTGCAGTCTCCTATAATTTTACCACTTTACAATCACACTTTCCGTTCATAAGAGGTCGGATCATTTTGCGGTATGCTAGGTTTATGAGCTGATGTGACCATTGTTTCAATGAAATAACCTTACGTACAAACGACTGAAGATAAGCGTTCGATTTCTTACAAGCTATATAGCTGTTTGTGTACGATTTTATTTGTATATTTGTACAGTACAACACATTGCATATCGAGATACATTGGCGATGCATTCAGTGCTCTATGACTACAACTACGTTTACATTTTATAGACACTCGATGTTATGTTGGTTTGTGTAGGCCTTTGTACAGTGTGCAGTTGTAAATGTATGGCTTACATGATATCGGCCACTCGTATGACGGATATACAATAGGTATTGCTGTACGTATGTGTACAGGTATGTGGTTTAATTACATGCAAGAAGCCCAATACATTATGTCTGTACGGCAAACTCGCATACTCTGATGCAAGAAAAAGCTACGAAATACAAAAACACATATAACTCACCCACATGGACTCATCACTTGATCTGAAAAGATCACTCCACTCAAAGACCAGCGGATTGTCCCGAGTAATGTTGAGTTTGTTGTCAGTGAGTGTATATGTGAGGTGCATAACTTCGAATTGATCACACATTGTTTATAGTATACACTATGAAACACCAACACCGTAGTATAGGGTATCGCATTTTGAATACAAGACTGAATCAGCGAGGCCCTCGGCGACTGTGGTCACGCCGAATTCTTTTGTAGGACATTTTTGGTTGCGATTGTGAATACGTATGAGTATGTGATCGAGAATTATTGGTACTAATATGACTTCCACCATTACTTATCATATCTACGTTGTGAGCATGCATATACGCATTGCTTGTGTTGGACTGTGAACGTGAGAGCCTCTTTCGTGGAGTTGGTGAGTGTCTGTATGTCGGTGATTGTCTGTACAGGGGCGACTGTCTGTATGTGGGTGAGCGTCTGTATGTCGGCGAGTTTCTGTATGCGGGCGAGTGTCTGTACGCTGGAGAGCGCCTGTATGTGGGTGAATGGCTGTATATGGGCGAGTGTCTATATGTGACTGAATGTCTGTAGTCGGGCGAGCGTCTGTATGAGTATGAGTTTCTATGTATAGGGGAATATCTTCCGGGAGTGGGTGAGCGAGAAGGACATCTGTATGGAGAGCGGTATGAGGGAGAGGTGCGCCCGCGACTCCTTTGCCTTGTAGGTGAACGGGACAGCGACTTTGTCCTACACCTGCTACGCCCACGTCCAGGCCGATGCCCTCGTCTTCGTTCACGTACGTCCACACCTGCAGTTGCGCTCAAATTACTCATGGTTACGCCCCTTTGTTGTTTATCAATGATGGAGGTAAGTCTGATTGATTGTGTTCGTGCGCGTATCCGATTCCCCTCACCTACGCTCACGCCAGCTGGGCTTATTGTTTGATTACCCAAATTCTCACATCTACCCGCGTTACCTGCAGTAGTACTCGCATCCTTGTTACTCTCCAACATGCTGTCGAGTTCATCATGCCACGAGGTTGTATATCCGCCAGAACCTGCCTTTGAGTCCGTAGATTTGCCAGCATCTTGTATGCTAATATCATTGTCTACACGTGGTACAAGTTGTTGTTTCATGCGTTTGTTTTGTACTTTCGAACGCGTTTCGCGAAGTTTGTCCATATCAATGTCTTTGTGCTTGAGCGTGAGAGGTTGTGACTGCGCATCTGCGTGTAAAGGTCTGTCTATGACTGAGTTTATCTCAGATTGGCTTGGAGGTAGAAGCGGGCTAGACGAACCCAGACGTTCGATCAACTCGGGTGACACATACGTTTGCTGTTGCCTTTTCTGTATCTGTGTCTCTGTGGCGTTCGGAAGGTGTACTGGAGGAGAGGGAGGAGGCGCCAGACTGCTACCAAGTGGTGAACTCGCACTCTCACTCCTCTTTTCACCCACAGCACGTACACTGAAACCTCCACTCGCGCTCGCACTCGCACTATTTCTGGTAGTAGACATCAAACGAGAAGCGTTCCCTCCACCCCCTCCACGTCTTTCTCTTTCTTCATGCCGTTTTTCTCTATTTGCCTCCTTCACCGCCCACTCATGCGATGACTCTCTGGGTAGCGATTTAGTGAAGTCAGGTAATCCTTTTTGAATAAATTTGTTGTTTAAACTAACTAAATATGGCATCTCAAGCGCTTTGCTACTAGTCCATCGCCGCGCTGGATCGAGAACTAGGAGATGGTCAAGCATTTCAATCACCTACAGATGACGGCATGGGTGTCAGCAATGTGTTTGTATTCGTGCGATGTGAGTAAACAATGTTCTACGAAGTGCTTCAGTACAAGAATATTGTTGCTTGCCCATCACCACACTGTAACGAGTGCCAAAAAAACATCAAAAGTTCTCAATCATATATGTGTGTATCGAGTCACATGGTATGAAAGTGTAAGTGGAGTTACATACTGGTTTGGGGAGTTTTTCAAAAGTCTCTCTCAGCCTTCTTGGATACTTGTTTTGTAAGTTTACAAGCCTATCATACCATTTCAGCGCGGGGCAGGTCGGCCAATTGGTTATATCAGGGGTACCACATACCCTGCATTTAAACCAAATGTATATTGAGTACATTCCTTCTGAGGATGGCTCGTAGGCTGATGTGTGATGGGCAAAATAATCTAAACTGTGCCTATATTCACGGGACATGTAAGTATCTGTAAATACTTTCGCACCAACACGGATTCGTTCAATGTACAATTTAAAAGCAGATATACACGCATATAGCAAATGTATCTACCAGCAAACCATCCATGCTGACGTATAAATATTTGCATACGATGTTATACATACTTCATAATAACATCCAGCTGGTTTATTTCCATTGATTCTTGGTCGCCTCTGCCTTGAAAAATAGCTTTTCCCAAGAGCAATTCTCCGAATATACAACCGGCACTCCACATATCTATCTCAGGTCCATAGGACTCCTCACCCAATAGTAGCTCAGGAGGTCGATACCAAATCTTTGAGAAATTCGCCAGAGGTCGATCAAGTAAGTAAGAAACATGGGAGAAAGATATTGCCAATTGCTATTAGCGACGCGTACGCGTGCTTGAATTTACATACCGTGACAACATTATTTGTGTAAAGTAGCTTGCTCTCTTGGAAATTTCGGCCCAGTCCAAAATCTGCTATCTTAAGCTCACCTTTGGGTGTTAACAGAAGATTCGAAGCTAATGCACACACAGAAGTACACATACGCACACAATGAAGACAATCAGAAAAATACGATCTTGTTGGAGCGTGTGGATATATTGGTAATTGTGTACGTGCTTCGAATTGTGTACTTCCATATGCGAGAAAACAGGGATCTTAAGTTGTATACATGGCAGTGTTGAGAAGTATAGAATTATGAGTCAAAATGTCTCGGATATTGCGAATATACTCATGTCATAGGTGTACTTACAATATACATTCAGTACATGTTTATACCTTTTAGATCTCTATGCATAATGTTGTTATTATGACAGTACTGCAGTCCCAGTAACAGTTGCCGCATCAGATACCATGCCTGGGATTCACTGAACTTTATTCTACCCGTTTCCTGTATTTGACACATATGTGTGTATTGAACTGTGAGTGATATTACGCACAGCTATGGACTCCGATATTAGCCAGTTTCATGTTCGTCTATGAAGCGAGTAAGGTTTGTGTGCGAGCGAAGTGGGATACAAATGTATTCTGAAAAGGATGACTGCATGTCACAATAGACGCCTCATGATGTAACTACTGTTATTCATTTAGTCCCGTATGTACACAACAAAGTACGCACACGATAACTATAAAAGAGTAAATATATTCAGAAGCAATCTGCTTACCAGTAAACCAGCTAGATCATGATGAACGTACTCGAGAACCATAAGTACTTCGTTGTTTTGTTGCTCTATCGTGAAGAATGGATGAGTATGTTGTGATCAGTTCACGTATATGCAGGTGGTCGAAACAGGTCGTATTTGTCTATGTAGGTATAAATACATATTAACATACCTGTAACAATGTCTATCAGCCGCATTACATTCGGATGGGTCATATGTCGGAGAAGTTTAATTTCACGAATGGATGTTAGTGGGAAGCCTTCGGTACTAATCCGTGTGCGAATCTGTTATTTAGTTGCAAACGAATGAGCTTTGACGATGGATAAACGCATACGTGTGTATGTGTATACATGTGCGTACGTGAGCATGCGTCTTAATGACTACTTCGAGATGTGTACTTGCAACGCGCACACAAAT
This sequence comes from Creolimax fragrantissima, assembly GCA_033442365.1. Lineage (NCBI taxonomy): Eukaryota > Ichthyosporea > Ichthyophonida > Creolimax > Creolimax fragrantissima. The sequence continues at coordinate 903,360 of JAWQFL010000021.1, read as the reverse complement.
ATACATATATTGTACATCGTATATTAACCATGCCATAACTATAGGCAAAACTCATACAGATTGTGTCCTACCTTCTTCAGTGCTACAATTTCAGCAGGATTTTGCTTTGCTTGTGCTCTGTAGACTGACCCATACATTCCCTCGCCAATCTGACGATAAGTCCAAGTCAGTTGATTATTAAGATAACAATGAATCCGCAAATAAGTGAGTGAGAGAGTGAGTGTGTATATGTCTCCGAAATAATCGGCCGCTCGAGAAATGCACGAACACAAACAAATATCTTGAGCATACTAGAATGCATATACACGCAACACATACCTTTCCGAGAATAGAGTACGAATTGTGCAGCAGCTTAGAGCCCCAAGTATTACCTCTTGTGAGAGAAGGTAGTGAATTTGGAATGGGTGGTAGTGGTTGCATTGGTGTGGGAGGCATATGTGGAGGGGGTGGAGGGGGTGGCGGTGATTGCACATCTGTAGGAGGGGGTGGGTGGGCGGGAGGCATAGGTATAGATATGTTTCCTTGAGTCTGAGCCTGCGGATGTGTGTGTGCATTTGTGCAGGGCGGAGGAGTGAATGTATGCATAGTGCCTGATATATATTGTTGGTGATGGGGAATGGATGATACATGAGGAGATGGGGCCAGGGGTGGATGTATGCCGACTCTTGCGTCATTTTGTGTGTTATGTGTATGTGTAGGTGGAAGTTCATTTGATAACGCCAATGCGGTTGCATTTGAGGGAGTGGGCATCTGTGTTTGTTCAAGCACCATAGGGTATGTAGGGAGTGATTGTGGTCGAGACTGTAATGTATGATTTTGTGATTCTACATTTTGTTCTTGAGACTGTACATTTCTCTCGTTATTATGTGATTGCGGCTGTGAATTAGTACCAGTCACACGTTCAAAGGCTTCTTGTTCATGACGATCGCACATGTGTTGTATTTGCATCCTATGTGAGCGCAGAATTTCATTTCTCTCTCTCTCGGCTGTCTCCTGCCTCTCAGTGTATTCGCGTGCAAGTCGTTGATTGAGGCTCCCTTGCTCATTCGTTTGTATCTGACGAATATTGTCGACATCCTGTGCATATAAAGTTATATTTGTGTGTTACTGTCGTATCTTCAGAGCACACATGAACAGTAATATATCATAAGAATGGACTACATTCTAATAGTTTCAAAAAGTGATTATCTATCCGACACATAGGAGTCGAGATGTACATTCAAATACATTGAATCATGAATATAAATTCTTTAACATACACCTTGCAAGTATGCACTCATACTATATGCATGTACATTGACTCCTATATACATCAGCACACGCCCGTACATGCACACATTCACATATAACACTTCTTCTTCGTATATGCTTTGTATTTATCGTGGACCTTATGGGATCTGATTGACTACACATACATTCCAACACACTCTTATACCCTGTGCTGTTGTAAGTATAATGCTTCTTCTTCGTTTCTATTGCGATATACGTTGAAACGCATCTGCTCTGTTTGCCTATCATGAAGTACTTTCATATTCTGCATCTCCGCAGCCTGCATATCAAGCTGTGAATAAAGAAGCTTTATACTGAATCGATCGCTGTCTGTACACGAATCTCTCATATATGATAATACACATACAAATATACACCTGCTTTCTCATTCACGAGCGATGTTCTATTCTAACATTTCTTCGCGTGTTAAGAACATCATTTTCTAATGTCATACCGCGTACCCAAACACGTACACACATACCTGTTGCCTCTTTAGAGTTTCATGTACTCGTTGTATGTGTTGTGCATTATGTTGGATTTTTGCCGACAATTCATCCATAACTCTAGTCTGTTCGGCCAATATTTTACGT
>JAWQFL010000021.1:654001-896501 GCA_033442365.1 Creolimax fragrantissima | reverse complement strand
TTCTTTGGTGCACCTGTACGTTGTGTGACCAAGTGTAAAAGTTTGCCTTTATGCCTGGAATGATTTCGTAATCGTATATATATATACATATATATATGTCTGCACGTTTGTTTATGTAATCAGGTGTCAAATGTGGACCTTCCATGGACCCGGATGAGTTGGTTCGTCTTATTCGAATCCTAAATCCGGATCAAAAGCCTGGCAGACTCAGTGTTATTTCCAGATATGGTCATGGCAAAATCAAGTATGATATTATATATAGGAGTTCGTGCTATTTATAACATTGAATGTATATATGTGCATGTACGAGTGAAAAAGTTCATGTGATAATATGAACGTTTCCGTGCGCGGAGTAGATTCCGTCAAATACTGACAGGCGCACCTGTATATGACCTATGTTATACCTATATTTCCATATTTTGGTAGATTTGACTGCCAAGTCGGAACCACAGGCGATTACATACACTACACTACCAGCTCCAAACACATCACATGCCAAGAAACAGAACAAACACGTCACACATATATATACATGTATGAAACAGGGACTATTTGCCGAAACATATTAAAGCTGTGCAAGATGCAGGCCTGAGTGTCATCTGGGTGTGCGATCCCATGCACGGTAATACCGTCTCCTCAGCTAATGGTTACAAGACACGCAGTTTCGATAACGTTCTGTCGGTATGTGTATGTGTTGCGTACGTATTATGCTAGTTCTACATATAGGTCAAATGCTGTCTTGTTAGTTTGTGTGTAAATATTTTCGCTAAAAGTTGTAGGGTTGTGTCTGTCGTAATATTTTGATGTATGCATATTGTTTGTTATGTTCCAAGTACTTGCGTATGAGTTTGCATACATGTGTGTACATCTGTGGATGTATCATAACGAAATATATATTTGCATAGGCGATCGCCTATGCCTATTTGTGTTCATGTCGATTGAACATCATGTATTATGCGATAACCGGCTGACGGTGTTCACGTATTGGTAGCTTCTCTGACAATGCTAAGTATATAAAAAGATACACGTTTACATTCACGCATGCGTGTAGCTCCTAAAATATGTACCACTATTGCTCACATCGTGCGAGATGCTTATACTTTTTCCTGTAATTTTATTATATACCGACAGGAGCTTCGTAGTTCGTTTTCCATTCATAAAGAGAATGGATCTTTGCTCAACGGTGTGCACTTTGAGCTTACTGGTGGTATGTCATGGACAATATTTACTATTTCACGAATGCATGCATATGTGTGTGCGTGTTTCTGCCAGTGCTGTCTCTGCTTTAAGCTCTGTCTCTCTGCGTCCTTGTCTGCAAGTACGTGTGATTTGCTTGTAGTTTTGTGTGGATAATAATTTGTATGGAGAATTGCTTGTGTTTACGTAATTGTATGTTTTTTGTATGTGTATATTCTTGTACCAGTTTGAAACAGTTAACGGATATAAAAGGATATTTTGACGCTGTATGTGAAGTCCACTATTTGATCACCTCATGATGACAACATGAGAGGCATGTCATATATTTTTCTGACATTCTTGTTCCAATATATACACACTATTTCTGCAACACACGCGTACACACAACACACGACCACAGATAATGTGACTGAATGTACAGGTGGATCAGAGAATCTCAAAGAAGAAGATCTTTCCAACAACTACGCCACCTTCTGTGACCCACGTCTCAACTATGCACAAAGCATGGATATGGCCTTTCTTATTGCGGACTATTTCAACAAGGGTCGTAGCACACACATGCAACTGTAATCGAATGTAGCTAATGAGTCTGTTTATTAGGGTATGAAATTGCCCTTGAGACGTAACAGTGTAATTATCCGTAGTAACTCACCGGACTGCTCCAAAGTATGTCGTTGGTAAATGTGAAATTCGATGTCACCTGAAGAATGCTTGGCGTTGCTGGAGTCAATAAAGATCTTAAACAATTATATGATATGCTCACTTTCAAAAGTGGCCGCGACAGACATATGCACCACATCAAACTTCCTCCCGAGGAACTCTGATTACACTGAAAGGAATTGTTAATCATCGGAAACTTGTGAAAATCACATGGAGAGTCAAACTTAATGTGGGCTGTGCTTTCATGGTAGAATACTAACAATAGATATTTATACAAACAATAGATATTTATACATCACAACAAAAACATACAGTACTTTGAATGTGCTATGTCCATGTGGATTTGACCAATGAATTGGATGCATACTGAAAGCGCAGATTAACAATAATCATACGATTTCAAGTGAAAATTTAGTGAATTACAAAATAGGCATACGTGTCGCATCACAGCTTGGGTTCGTTTCTGCATGATTTTATCAACACTCGGACGCTATTTAATTAACTTAAAACTTCGCAAGAATGCGATCGTTTCAGTACACTGGAGCAGTGTACTGGTGTATGTGCATGTGGTTCGCGCGGGGGTTGGTGTTGTTTTGTCGATGAAGACGATACTAAAAGTACATAGATCGAATTCACCTCTTCCATAAAGCCCACACGACCTCATTTAACAGTTGATTTGGAGACTTTGATGAGCGAATCACCTGAGCACCGGCTGACAACCCTTCGATGTGAGGATCAGAACTGAATGAATACTCGAAGCTTGCTATTGCGGATGAGGTATTAATGTACGTATTCGTATGTTTTGACGTAGTAGTGGGTGTTTGTGCGTGGGGGGATGTTGAAGGGTGCTCACATGTTTTGGACGAGCATGTTTCTCTGGGTATGTGTGGTGATACTGTATCAGGGTCGGTGGATGGGTTTGTATGTGTGTTTACAGGTGTGTGGTTTGTCTCAGGCACGTTCTCATCTCCTGTGACAAGCATAGTGGTCTCAGTAACATATAGTCGCACAGCAATACCTTCACTAACAGTAACAAAGCCAAGGGTGTTCGTAGTTTGTAGCTGTGCGATTGGAAAGGTGGATGGTTGTGTGCATGCATGCTGGGTGGTAGGAAGCCTGTCTGCAGGTTTGTGAGTGGATGGCAGCACATGTGATTCACTGTCCATGTCAGATATGCTGGTGAGTATACATGAGGGTGCGTGCGTTCCTGGTCGCCATTCAATATCATCAACTCGGGGCCCATCCATGGGTCTGGTTCCTGAACAAAATACACGATAATTACGCTATTAAACATACATAAACATTCGACTACGTACACCCACTATCCAAACAACATGGTTAATATGCCCATGTACATATATCGTATATATCAAGAAGAACAATAGAGCGTATATCAACCCTTAATTATCTTGCATCATGCATTAATGCTCTCAGTTCATTTTTACAAGAGTATCAAGAATAAACATGGCTGAAAACATCTGAAACTATAACGGTATTCACAGAGCTCGCTATCCATATACATACTGCATATTGCAAGCACGGTGATCTTTCCTCTTCTTGCGAGTATGTCTCAGTTTCAGAAGACACTATAGTTTGAAATGCTCGCACACATACCTTGAGCTTCATACAACTCTCTCATTTGTATATAAAAGTCATATAATGGGGATGTGACCTTTTTGCCTGCTCTTGAAGGATATATGTGGGTGTCCGTAGATATTAGTTGTTGTGATGGTGTTTGTAGTCGCACACTAAGAGAGGTAATCGACTTCAGCAACTTTCGCTTTCTTAATAACATGGTTCGAATGTTATCGTGAATCCTAACGTCCCTGGGTGTTATGCATTAACATATGTACGTACATGTATGTGGGTATGATAAACTGGGGCATTTGCCTGTATGACGAGGAGTGGTACGCACACATTACCAGATAAATATATGCACACAAACAAATAAAAAGACACTTCATGGAAGCTCATTCTTGTCCGCCAACACGATAGCGGACAACATGACTCACGCACAACATGACTCGTACTCCTGCAGTTGACCAATGCACCTCGGGACACGTACACTTACATATATATCAATCGGTCCATTATACTTTGTGGTCACGTAAATATTCGCCTACAAATATATCTACGCACGCAAACATTCATGCAGGCTGTCCATGCGGTGCACGCCGACAGAGGTACAACCTACCCATATATGTCATTACCCACTTCCGGTAGCCGTTTAAGTTCGTTTCGAAGTCGTAACCTCTTATATCTGAGCTCCAGAGTAAGCTCGTTTAGCTTTATTGTAGGTACAACGTAAACAGCATGGTTGTGGTGAGAATGAGTATAAGGACTGTGCGTACGAATTGCATTATACGTACGTGTGTTCTCACTAGATGCATTTTACGACTGTATACACTTGTGAGGATGCATGTGGACGAATTTGGAGTATTTAATATAAAAAAATACTGCGGACAAGTGTATCAGAAGCAATAATTTATGGATGGCTTGGACATGCAATTTTTAAGATTTAAAGCTTTTCGTAATTCTCACAAACACAGGATTGTAGATTACGAGAGAATAGAGCGTATACCTGGTGTAAAGTGGCTTTCAGATCGGCATTTTTATCTGCATGCAACATCATTTCGTTTATATCACTTTTCATAGTTTCTTTAATTTGAGTGCATGTGTTGAATGTTTTGTCCAAGGAGAGAAGGGGTTCATGGAATTAAATCACACATCAGAGGAAACGAGATTCTCTCTTAAGCATGAGGGAAGGTGAATTGATCCTTCATGATTAGATTTGCATACCCTCGTACCGTGAGTGGGTATATATGAGGAGTTTTATGTGCAGATACGGATGTGCGTGTATGTGTGCAATGTGTTTATGGCTAGGGCTGTGTGGGCGTAAGCGCGGGTGGGCCTCTCAGCAGTGCTAGTGCGGAGATTGGAACTTTTTACGTACGCCAATCACAATGCAGAAATTGTCTGATTTGTACACATACACATACACATACACATACACATACACATACACACATACAAACACACACACACGCACACATACACACACACATACACACACATACACACACATACACACACATACACACACATACACACACATACACACACATACACACACATACACACACACCTACACACATACACGCACACACTCTCTCTGCTCTCTCTTGTGTTCACACGCATGTGCTTGAGCAATAGCATCTCAAATATAGTCACGCACGCTACGTGGATATACCATATGGACGATCAGATAATATTTTTCGTACACGCCCACCCACTCACATTGATGTGACTGAGTTCGGTTGTGTAGTATCGTACTATTCACACATGCCACCACATATGAAAGAACTCGAGCTTATCTATAATATAGGGTATATGTTTGTACAGATGTATATGATGTAATTATAGAAGTGAGTGCATGTGTATTAACCTGTGAGTGATCAGACTGTGTGATTTACATACTCTGGTGTGTTTATGCTTGACTGTTCTGAATTTTGCGAGACGTAGTGTTCATCCAATTTATGGTCATCCGTACATTCATATATATTTATATACATGTGTGCAAGCGGTTACATATTATCGAACATCAATAGAAAGTCTCGTATGTACGGTGGCGTGTGTGACTGCAACGACGAGTGTGTTCACGTACACATAAACCAAAAGGAGCACATGCAAACATCATACTTCCATATTCATGAACAGAAAATGGATGGGTTTCCACGTATCGACCTATTTTATGCGGGTGTATTGGTTGGCTGTGTGTTAACTTTACTTTCGGAATTAGTGCTGTTGAAAGCTTATTTTTTGAAACCGTTTCCCATACCTCCTAAGATTGCCACGTCAGGTAATCAATCATTTGTATGTTACTAAATGTAGCACTATAGATAATACACATGTATACATATCGAGCGCGTACATAGAAAGCGCGTGTACGACCATAAAATCCATCCACATGTATTCATATTTGATTCTATTAGAAATCACAAATCATACAGGAATTTTGCTGATCACACATGCACACCTACTCAAAGGCAAAATCAGTACACGTATACACACAGACAACATCAAAAAAGTACACGCGCATGACCTTGTTACCTATATTTTGTATATGTATGCGGAATATACATACATAAATTCCTCACCTTTTGCCCATGTAGACGGAATCCTTGAAGTACCAATTGACCTCCCGGAAGAGTTATCGTGTCTGTTAAGCCCAAATCAGAATGTGGATACGAAAGATGACGGGTACGTAGACATGAACAACTGTATACATATATAGTTTTGTACACATATAACTATGTGTGCATTAATGTGTATAATAAACAAATTAGGCGCATACAGCATGCTCACGTACATACATTCACTTGCACGCAAATAGAGGTCTACCATCTCCGGAAAATTGTCTATTTGTGAATCTTTTGCTTTTGCATGGTTTTCTGGCTCTACGGGACACTCGTAAACTAAGAGAAAGGTTTGAAGCATGGATTGATAAAAAGATCACGGACCTCAGGAAGGTGTGCAAGTGCTTGTGTGTATATACTATGCCCGTGTGATTGTGACCTCTGTGTGTGTTTCCGTCTGTGAGTCCATTTCTATATTGCACAGGCGTATTTACACAACCTACTGGCGGGGCACATGTACTCACACGTGTATACATATATACAATCTTGCATACTCTGAAAAATAAAAATAAAACATACATGAACAGGTACTAGGAGATGTAACATTGGTTGAGTATGATTTGGGTTCGAGTTCACCTTTCATAACAAATTGCCAAGTGACAGAGTCTGTTGTTGGTAAATACGCAAACAGAACAACTATGTACTGCGATTTCTTATATACAGGTCGTCTAAGCTTCATTCTCAACATTGTATGTCCGAGTACATATTGCGCATACGTTTAAATGTTCACATGATGTACGTGAACAACGCTACTCACTGATTAATTATTCAATGATCACGTGAGGCAAGTCCTACAATGTTGTTTATATGGATATAGACATCATTAATGAGTAGTTATGTTTACCTGCTTATGTTTGTATGTACATGAATCCGCGTTTACGTGGCTTATGCCCGTGCACTGTGTGATTCGTGTGTATGTGTTTTTTCCGAACGCATCTAAACATGAAAACTTGGCAGTTTTGGTAGTATGGATTTGCTTAGGCTCCATCGTGTGTGTATGGTGTCGGATTCATGAGCTTGTATATGTGGGTGAATAGAGTGCTTGTCTGTATTCATGCAGTAAGTATATATGTAAATGCATGCTTCCCGTATGAATTACAAGATATACGACAATACGCAATTCCTCTATAACATCTCATTCCCAACCATTGTCTTGTACACGGATTACGCACATACTGGACAAACATACAAAAATAGAACCAATTTTATACGCACGCAGACACTACCGTTTGGGTATAAGGGAACTATACGCATTGAAGTACAAAAAGTAGCAGGCGCTGCCAGAATTCAGGTATGCTCACCAGATCCGGCTGCATCTAATGTCACAGAAAGAGATGCTAATTGGAGTCTTTCTTTCCTCAAAGATCCCATACTGGAGTTTACAATAACCTCCAGCTTTAAGGTATTTAGTTGTAAACAACCGACTAAGATCTACTTGGTTGAAAATTGTTTGGAGATATATTGTATGCCATGTTTAGGGTGCGTGGTTTGTTTAAGAATGCTCATGTCAGCCGCTGAGAGGTATATATTCGTGTTTTGAAATAGAAGATGGAGTGCACTCACTTGATGTGCTTGTTTTTGTGAATTTTGAATGTTATAATTAATCTTGTTTATGTGAGCTGTTTTATTTGCATTTTGCGGTCGGATTGAGAATTCACAGTCGCGATTCACGGACGTACAAAGAAATTCAATTCATTCACACGCACATACTCCTCGCAACGCTCAGCTCGGGACACTCCCTACTGTTTATCGAAAGATATTATGATGTCGATGCTCATAATCATGTACATATGCTAACGATCACACACATATATAGGGCGCACATATCGCACGAATTACATCATTGATTGAGTATCAGCTGAAACGGTCAATACACCGGAAGCATACCTTGCCAAACTACTGGCCGCGCTACATCCTGAAGGACAGGCTACAGATTATTCCAGCCCCAAGCCCATTTGTGACTGAGAAGAAGGTATAATTGTCCAGGGAATGCGGTTCTGTGTTTTCAGAAACTGCTCGCTCATGTCCGTGAGATATTAATTCGCAAACACAGCGAACAATTCAATAACACACACAAATAGAAGCCACGTATATATTGGAGCATATTTATGTGTGTGTGTGAACGTTTCAATTTACGTTCGTGTATGGTATCCATGCTGAAACTCGCACAAAATGCATAGCTCAGATCTTCGACAGAGTTGAATCTGTGATTTCTTGTACATGCATTGCTTGAAATTCAAATTATACACACAAACTCGCATGCGCACTGAAGAATATGCGAAAAACACCAACGCTCAGCAAACATAATCAAATTCGAACATTTTCAACAGAACGTAATGAAGAGTGCTGTGACCTCCCTTGGAAGCGCCGGGTCTCATTCTCTTGGTACACTCGCTGTCTCAGGTACAAGCTCACACGCACACCTACAATACTTTCACATTCATTCGTACTAATACATTCCCACAAATACATACAATTCCTGTTCCTTCATTTACAAGTTCTCAGCACATTCATATAGTAGTGCACGTATACAAGGTTGTGGCGTATATTTGCTAATCTTATTTCTACCATGTTTTTTTACACGATTTAGTGGACTGCTGCCTGAACTTGGCAAGTATGGCCAGACGAGATGCACTTTTCCGTATGTGAATGTGTATATGTTTTTATTCATGTATGTATATGTGAGATTTTCATGTTTGTGACAAGATATTTTTCCATACGTAAATATGTATATACCTTTATTCAGGTATGTGAGATTTTATGTTTGTTTAATATAAGTAAGTACATGCACGTGTACTTGTATGTGTAGCCATGTATCTACTCTCCGGATGTAAGAATCTACTTACTGTGTGCGCTTATATGTAAACCAGTTTAGCTCCACGACAGCACTCTTTATGGCAATCTACATTCTATTCTCACGATCATACCATGCCTATACCATTTGCCCAGGTCGGCGGCTGTACATTGTAGTTCTGTATGGAGAGAACCGAACTAGACATCGTAGCCAGCCTGTCGCAATCGCAAATGATATGGCATTGTTTGATTTCCATGTGGCGATGTAAGTTTTTGTATTTGTGTTGTACATGTGTGACCATCGACATTGGTGTTGGCGTATTTTCTGTATGTGGAACTTTCTTGTATATGTACGTACGTAGTATTTGACAATTATATATATATGTTAGTAATAGTCGTCTTTTCTTTTTGTAGAACTCTCTATGCAGAACATCGGAATCTTTATTTCGAAGTTTTCGAAAAGAGGCGCGTTAGTAAAGGTATAACTGGACGTTCAACCATACGTGTGCATTAATGGCAGCCACGTAAAATGTGCATTCACAAATATACATGCAGGCGCATAAGTATGTCTGTTAAATCGTAAAACTACACACCATACATCACATCGCTCAATTACACAAACATGTACATTGCATTGACATAAGGGCATTGACATAAGGACACCAAAGTATTTACATGCACACGTGCGCATGAAATGAGATGATCCTACAAGTCATGTGTATATGTATTTATAGTGATGCTGAACATTCAGTGTACTCCTATCGGTTTCTTTTATTTCAGACACACGGGTTGCGACTGGTCAGGTCAATCTCACGAAAGTTATGGCCGAATGCAGCCGTTTGTAAGTAGATTCAGCTGTCATGCCCACACCGACATTCACAGTCACACTCATACCGTACTCTCACTCATACACACGTGTGTAACGTACATCTACTCGGTCTTTTCAATCGGATTCTTATATATTCATATACTCAACACATGCGTATGCCCACGTACACGCCAACTCAAATATACACACCTGAGAGTATTATGCTCGCTACACTTATATACATACATACATACATGCGTACGTTGACACAAGATTGTACATATACTAACATCTGCAGGCGCAACGGACAGTACTACGAGACGACTGTCTCCATGGATCTAGACAACGCGCTTGTTACACGATCATCTCCATCGGATTCCCTGCCGCCTTTCAACACCACTCTCCCACATACATCCGGGCACGGAAACGTGTATGGCAGTGATGACGCTAGAGAGGATGTTAGTATGTCACGTTCTACATCTTTATCGGAGCCCGCCATCAACACTTCAAACGTATGTGTCCCTAAATATTAGTGCATGTGTGCGTATATGTGTGTATGTATGTGAACGTCTTGACTTTCTTGTATAGCACTGGGAGTATATAGGGCTTCGAATCATAAGTTATTAAGGATGCCAGTCAGACACGTTCTTGTGTTATACATATGTGGGTGCATTGGTATTCCAAGTATTTATATGCATGTACTTGCACGTATGTTTGTTTGCATTTAACTTTATAATTGTTATTTTTATATCTATGTTATATTCATTTGTCCAAGGCTTGCGTAGGCTTATGGGTGAGACCGAGCATTCCATACGAACACGATATCTTGTCTATATGGTCATGGTTGTTAGAATGTGTGCATAATGTATTCTGCATACGTACAAATGGACCTTCAACTTGTACTTTCATCAACTCTACGATCAGATCGTTTCAATTGCATAAAAATGGTGAGATACACGTGCAAGTATCTGTACATAAGAGAAACACAATCAGTACATTCACCAGATTTTTTATGATTATGTCACATTCAGACAACGAAGTCTTCATGGCGAAGAGTCAAATCGGGAAATGCACCAATTGCTTCGTCGAAAAGGTTTAACAAATCTGGCGCCAGCTTTAAACGCCCACATCTACAGCACAATCTCCACAGCCTAGACTCGCATCAATACTCTTTCCCGACCACACCAACATCCTCATCCTTTCCCCCAATTCCTTACACCCTGCCATCTACATCAATGCATTCAAGCGTACGCACGCAAGCACAAACACCAACAAACAAATGGACTGTATCTAGCGGCCCCTCTGGAAGTGTAAATGGGATTGCAGGAACCGTGGTGGGTGAAACGAATGCGTTATCATTGAGTACCAACGAATCGTTGTCAAACCCAGATTTAAAACTGTCAAATGGTAGCGAGAAAGAAGTATGTTATCTATTGACTATAGTGCTAGCTGAATATGCTTGCGTATATATGGGTACACCCACGCGTGTGATCGTGAAAGCATAACGCTTCATCGTCAATCTGAATGTTCATGGTGTGATCAGAAGTGATTGTATTCTCGCCGTCTATACATGTAGTCCAGATGTACTTTAGTTTGCTTTGGTTGTATGCACACATGTTATATGCACAATGTGCGTGATTGCACAAGGGGTAATGCAGTATGTGTGTGGCTGGTAGTGTACATTTCAATTTAAATCCACGGATTGCTCCGTTGTATACCCTATGTATGTTTACATATATGTATGTGTATGTATATACTTTGTAGTGAACAAACATACTTATTGTGTGCGTGATAAAAAAAGTCATATTATTGAGCGTGTGTGCATATATCAGAGATGTAATCGGACAAGAGAATTTTCGTCTTCTACGATCTGCAACACATCAAGATGTGTGCTCGTAGAACACTCTTCATCTTAGTATTTTTATAGCAGTGTTTGAACTATGAGTAAACAAGAGAAATCCGCGCAATAAATCTTTTATCGTAGTATTCCTGTCGCTGTTTTTATATTTTCTCAGACCCATGCTCACGCAATCTACGGAGGCACCACGATCAGACCCGAATTGGTGTGTCGGTTTAGATTGCGAAAGGTATTTGCGTGCGATTTTATGTAAGTATATGAGGATTCATGTATCCAAGGATTCTCTACACAAACGCACATATCCATACTGTTGCATATCTATACATGCGCATAGGTATACCTTTTATGCTTACATATATATGATGTTCAACGAAACCAATTGATATTTACTCTCATTCAGTATCCTCGGGTCTTATCCTGTTTATATATTCATACACGAACACTTGAACGTACGTCTCGCGTGTCATAGGAGTCCACTACCAGCACAGAAGTACCTCAATCTACCTCAGCGGTACAGCATGATTCATTGACATCGAAAACGGGTATGTGTCGGTTTATCTGTTTCCACTGACACGCACAACCCAACAATATATACACACAAATATGGACACATAACGGCATATTTACATGCAGGTACAGATCGCTCCGCACGATTGGAAACTGACGCCCTGAGGACACCCACACAAACGCCCATAACTGTATACAGAAGCACAGATACCCATATACATACGCAAAAGCACACACCACCGCGCTTGCCCTCACCCAGACCTAAAGCCGATACCATGAACCTAGTCACACGGGACAAGAGTGCGCCCAACGCTCAGCACACTTGCTCATACATACACGGCGCAACAAACACGTATGATTCCGAGAATGGACACGAAAGTGGCGAGAATAGTAGGGAAATGTGGAATGCCGATGAGAAAATAAGAGATTGGAGGAAATCACGGCCTGGTTGGACACTAAAATCTCACTTAATGGAGAAGGTTTGCTTCGGGACTGAGTTTGGTATATGTGTCGATGTGTAAGCGCCTGCTTGTATGTATATACATGCATATGTCTTGCATTCAGAATCATGTATGGGTGTGTGTTCCTCTCCTTCTTTTGTGTATACATGGTAGTGCGTGACAAGTGCTACCATTTGTTTCCTATGCCATTATTTCTGAACGGTTCTTGGCATAGCTTACTGTTTTTTCGCACATCCTTGGCTTCTACTTATACTCTCACGGTATAATACACGAACCTACAGACTTATACATAAATCATGCATACATACATACATGCCTAAATGACAGGATTACTTGGGTGTACAAATGCAAATGTAGACTTTCGGTGCATAAATATAAACATATTATAGAATTAGCTACATACTGTATGTACGTGTGCATATACCAATTCTCCGGGACACGTCCCTAACCCTCTCACTTACACAGAGCTATTTTGTAAAGATGGTGCGACTGGTAAAACATCCGCAGGCCCATCACTATGTTCGAGTTGCAGCCACATTATCACCGACGATTACCGTTATGTCTGTACATGTATGTATGTATTCGTATGTGTGTGTTCTTACATGTGTATGTATTGCCTATGGCGTAATGTGTATATATCTGTGCGGTATGTGTACATGTTGTACTTGAACCGAAGAGGAAACTTATGTTATGTTTTAGTATATATTCTCTTCTCTCTGTTAGAAAGGTCGAAGTTTAGCAGTAACAAAAGTGTTTCCTACGCAGGTGTGAAGGAATAATGTACATGTACAATGTCTGTATATAGTTTTCTATTGTGCAAGTGTGGTTTTAGATTCGTACACAAGGCCCAATCTATAGTTAAGGTATAAACTATGAATATAAACATGGATAATTATGCATGCCCATCCGCTTATCCGCTCGCACACATACATACATACATACATACATGCATACTATATACGTACATACATACATACATACATACATACATACATACATACATACATACATACATACATGTTTACCTATACTTTTAGCCTGCTACCTTAACTTTCATTGTGGAAACAAGTGCTTGAGTGCAGCTCGCTCACGGGCGTGTGCAGGATCGATGGATATAGCAGGTATGCGATTTACATGCAATATGTGCATCGTGATTATGTGTAAACCATACCTGGATTGTGTGCATGTGCTTTACATGTAGTGTCTATGTATGGCTATGGCTATTGCTGTCACTGAGACTATGACTGTAGCTAGAGGCCGTATATTTGTATGTTGTACACATATGTGTACATATCCGATATACACCTGTGTGTGCGATCGCACTTCTACTTACACGTGAGTTGTATGTTTCTGATTTAGTAGATTCAGAACCATCCTCGAATGAAAATAGGTCCTTTGACGTTTCTACGCCATTGCCGGTATGTATGTAGATCAGTGTCTGTGTTTGATATTAGACAGTTTCCACTCGAACAAACACATCCACTCCTCACCTCACGCTCACCTCACAATCACACGCACGCACGCACGCACACACGCACACATATCAATGGTATATATGTGCACCTACGGATAGTTTATAAATCATTCAACACACATACGTACTCTACTCCTCTGTCCAGACGCGTACTGTTAAATATAGCTATGACTGTGCTGCTGTGAAGAAACGTGCACTCATAGTGGATAACGGTACAGTGAATGAACATATTTTGCACTAATGCTAGTACTAGAGACACACTAACTAATACAAAATGGGGTGGGATCTCAAAGTGACTGCACTTTTCTTTGTGTATGTATGAATATGTCTATCATGGATGTACTCCTCAACCCACACCGAAACATATTTAATTTTATTCTATAATAATCGAAGTTTCAAATGAGTGAGGATTCACTTCCATCACCCGTAGCTATGGACGTGTTACTCGGAGAAGAAACTCCTACCCTTGTGGTGGATAGCGGTACATGGCCTAAACCTCAGAATAGTTCAACTGAAGAGAGCTCATTGAGTGAATTGATTAAGCCTGTGTACGAAACATTGCAGGTATATGTTATACGAGTGCTACCTAGGAAATGGTACGGGTACGCACATGTTATAAGTATAAATTCAATCAACATTCTCAAACGAAACGTGATTTTGCCTCGCACAGGGGGCGTTTGCCATGCATCAACGGTTGTGGGATCTTAACATCAAACTTAGTCGTCTACAACGAACTCGGATTGAAGAGATATTGACAATCACATACACATCGGCATCGACATCGACATCACGCACCACACGACTACATACACAAACACAATCTGTGCTCAATCCTGTTCCGAATCCGCCTGTTTCTGTCGTTTTATCTGCTCCTTCATCTACTTCTACTCTCTCATCCACAGCCATACCAAAAACTCCGGGCGCCGGCTTACATGATTGCGAGTGCAAGCTTGAAAATATACAAACATCCCCATACTCACAATCACATAGTACACGTGAGGAAGATTTGTTGACTTCCCCTTTGGTACCTGAGAGGAAGGATGAACATAGCATCAAATTTGTGCCCTCATCTCCATCGCACAAACATAGTCCGTCGCAAGTATGCAGATGATAATGTGAATACTGTTTATCGGTTGTTATATAAGTATGAAGAATACTGTTGTTAGATTTGTGGTTTAGTACACGATATTTCTTATAGATTTCTTCTTAAAAAAAGAAATATTGTGAAATATTTTTCTATATGACATTAATAACGGTTTAGGGTTTATATACCGTTAAGTATTTGTGATTGTTGGGTGATATATGAGCTTTATTTTTATGGTATATGGCGCTTTTGTAAGCGTTTGCACGCACCTACAGACAGCTTTATTTTCCTATATTGTGTATTTTGTCTTTGCTTTAATATATGAACCACAACCCCCTGTACAGAAAGAAGGTACGAAATTGAGATCCCCTTATCTTAACTTCAGAATAGACGATACACACACGTGCACATATTCATATTTGTGCACGTACTCGCGTCATGTTCACATGCACACAGATACATGGAGCTGAGAACACAGAAGCCACATCTGTAAAGAGACGGTCGCGTTTATCACTAGTGTTTGGACTTGGCAAATCAAAGATAAGCACGGAAGAAACAGATTGGGAGAAGTGTATAAGCGTATGTCTGCATGTATGAGATTTGTGGCGTGGGTATACTTGTGAGAATAGGCAAGTGTGAGTGTAGATGTATATAATAACCAAACACATGTATGATACTCTAGAGTTCTGTGTATGAGTATAGGATAGGGAGGGGTTTTGCTATTACATAGAACCTTAACTTGTAGAATACACATGCACAATAAAATGTATAATATGGTATAGCAACGAACAAAATGCATGTCCAATTACATAGACAACTGTTATTTACAAACGATCAGTAACATACATGTTATATACAACAACGGACACAGGGCGCATATGTTGTACTACTACTACAAAGAAAAATATATGTACATACCCGGACAATCATATATATGTTTGTATGTATAGTGCAGTTTAAGAACCTTACAACTTCAACACTACCGTTCGATAAATCGATTAATTGGCTTTGAAATATATTCATATTGCAGGATATTCGCTTTATTCTCGAGCGAGGTGAAGAAGAGCAGCTACAAATCGACCGATCGATTACTTTTGTGAACTCGCAAATTGGTAAACTTGCACACGAAATGCTGAGTATATGCACTCTGTTCGATACACACAAACCTTAGCTCTAAGCCATTGGTGAGTATCTGACATTATGCGTATAGTTGAATAATCCTTTTCCTCTGCTTTTAAAACCTCACGCGTGAATGTACTTGCCTCACCCTTCACCTACATCTGTACACATACGTATATGCATGAATGTGCAAATAGGACAACACTACAGCGTCAGGAACGTGTATGACGGCTGGAGAATGCACTGGCCAGGTGTATGTGTAAACTTTCAAATGGGCTGTTGTATACGTGCCATACGTGTGCATAAGTAGATGAATGTAAGGAAGTGGTTAAGTTTTACAAACTGCAAATAAAAGTATTGATGTAAAGATTATGTTCTCTGTTGGAGACGTGCAGGCCGCATCAGTATTATTTCTTGGATGCTGCGCAGTTTTCATTCCACTTGCTTGGCGGCAGCGTAAGCGTAAGCACACAATGTATAGTTGCGATATTGGGATCTTTTTGGCTCGTCCTTGAATAAAATGTTCACTATCATGCGGGAATATGTATACACGTCCAGCCATGCACCCACCCATCATCAAGCAATCCATCAATTGCAAATATATATACATATATAATTATACACACATTCACTCATATTCACACATCTATATATATATTATACACACGTCCAGCCATACGTACACACCTATATATATATATATATTATACACACGTCCAGCCATACATACATAACCATCCATCCACCTACCCCATCATCAATTGATGATGTAAGCGATTCTGATGTATTGCGATTAGTTGATATAGTTATCACAGTACAGCACATGCGTACGGTGATCGGCTGCCACTGAGACCGACCGACCGACCGACCGACCGACCGACCGACCGACCGACCCCACCCGCGCGCCTCGCTGACTGCGGCCAGCCATGGCGTGGTACGAATGTAAACAAAAAGCCCGCCAAAAGTGTCCTGGTTTAGCCCGTTTCGTCGGCATTTATATAAACATAACACACACACACACGCACCACACACACACACACACACACACACACACACACACTCTCTCTCTCTCTCTCTCTCTCTCTCTCTCTCTCTCTCTCTCTCTCTCTCCCTCTCTTATAAATAACCATTGAAACAGATGATTTTATGTTGGTTAATGCTAATTTATACTTGTTAAGAGCACTAAATGCTTACGCATCATACAGTTGAATGAAAATTTTCGAGAATACGGCGTTGCCGATATACGCATGCATACGTAAGCACATTTACATTGAATAGAACGTGTAAGTAGACGCAAACATATTTTTTAATGGTTATTATATTATTATAGTAAGCACGTGCGTGTATAAGTAGTTTCAGGGCCTTGATGAGAATAATCTTTACTCCGGAATCACGACATGTCGCAACTCTTCATTCCTCCGCTTGTATGTCAGCCTTCTTTCATTTGCATATTTATATTGATCCCTGTATGTCCTGGTTTACGTATCATGTTATGTTAATGTATGGTCGTTCGTGTTTGCAATGCATGTGTTTGCCTTTCTTTAAGTTATGATGCAGTGTGTGCCGATAGGGTTTGTAGGGTTTAGGGTTTATACGTGGAATAACACGTTTCATACATGACTAACGTGCATGTGATCATAATTATTTGTATATTGCTTTTTATACGTCCGCATGTGAAAAATCGTTTATGGTTCAACTGGGCATGTGTAAAACTGAGAAAGTATGAATTCACCACCAAGTACAAGTATATTTACACACAATTACGTATGTAAACATTGTAAAAAACGACAGAATTTTGGCATAGTTGAGGAAGGGTTGTATCGCTGCGGGCAACCCAATGAATTAAATTTCCCTTTCATAGAAAAGCTCAAGCTCAAGCGTGTAATCTTTTTGGCACCTGAGGACCCTCATCGTGAGCTGTAAGTTGTTTCATCTTGCGAGTGCATTAATTTTTTTTCATTGCGGACTATTCGCCACCTTGTATATAAGTGGCTATTATCCTGTATTTTTGAAAATATATGAAGTACGTATATATGTGTATGATGAATGCTTGTGAATTTTTCTCTATATTTTCTATAGTTACGAAAGGAATGTTGATACACAAAGTTGTATTGTAAATGCCTTTTGACGTAGTATGCGTATACTAACTTGCCTTGCATACGTACGGCCACAATAGCCCTTATGAGTCGATTATCATGCACTTATACGTGCAGACCAAAACTTTTGGACTAGAATGATAGGAAGTTCGTACCGGCATTATCGTTTCCCGCGCTTACGTGTACGGTGTGATCGCACAGATATATGTTAGACTGAACCTTGATGACTGTTTCATTATGCTGATGCTTTTGGGAAAGTGCAATATTCACAAAATACACAGCCTCATACGTACTAGTTTACGTACCCATTTACAGCAATTTTAACCATGATACACGCGCACGTACACATACAAAAGCTTAAATTTTGTAGACGACCATGATATCGAATTGTTGCATTTGGGAAAGAGTAGCAAGCACAAGCATGCTTGGACCCCCATAGAGGAAGAGACAGTAGTAAATGCAATGAAAGTGGCACTGGACCCAGAAATGAACTACCCTCTTATGATAATGTGTAATCTTGGTAGGCATCGCACAGGTATGTATTTATATATGTATTTCCTGTGTACGTTCGTGCCTGAGCTGTGAACTCTGCTGAAGAGTTACAGATATATATAATGTTCGTCGTCTGTGGACTGAAAGCTTGACGTCTTCTTAAGAGCATATTCAAGTATCGCATGTGTGTGTGTATATCGTGGGGTACTCTTCAGCAATAAGAGCTTCCGTATATACTGCAAAGTGTAGCTGGTTTAACCTTGACCTATACGAATTGCAAGAATTGGGCTTATGTACTTGTCTTTGCGTGTGACTATGTGCATGTTATGAACGTAATGTGTAGTGAGAAAGTCGACTGACGACGCGTTGAACTATTCTCAACAAATACAAATTATAGAAAAATATGAACTGAGGAGATTATAATATGTACGTATCCATGCACATATATTTGGCTTGTACAAATGTTTTGTATGCTTTCTTACACCAAGTTCAAAAAGTCTATTTTATTGAACATTCCAGGCACTTTCATTGGCTGCTTACGTAAACTACAAAGATGGAACCTAACAAGTATTTTTGAGGAGTACCGCCGATACGCCGGATCTAAAGTAAGTCTCTGATCCAGTGTATGTATGTTAATGCGTATGTGTTTAGAACGAGTATGTATTATTTCGTTTGTATATAGTATGAAATACTTTAGTGTGAATCCATTTTGTATGTGTATTTGATTTTGTGCGTATGAAAACTTGCGTTTGTCTGTGTATGTCCATCTCTATGT
This sequence comes from Creolimax fragrantissima, assembly GCA_033442365.1. NCBI lineage: Eukaryota > Ichthyosporea > Ichthyophonida > Creolimax > Creolimax fragrantissima. The sequence goes on along the minus strand of JAWQFL010000021.1, from coordinate 876,981 downwards.
AGTGAAAGATCTCTATGTAGTGAAAGCTAGCTATGAGGCTACACCAAATCGTATATACGCTCGAACCTGATTTTAATTACATTTTGCGTTCGCATATATGTAATACACCGTTGTTTTTGGAATACATGCTGAAATTATTTCATAGACATAAACGTTTCTCTTTTTATACATCACTGCATACGCTCGTTCATATATATGTGCACGTCAGGTACGACTTATGAACGAACAGTTTATAGAGTTCTTTGACACCGACTTAATTAGTGTTCCAGTAGAGCATCCTAATTGGCTTTGCGGGTGCCGTAAACACTCACAATCAGAAACTCGAACAGAGAGAAGAGAGGCATTTGTCACATGCGGGTCTACTTGTCATAGATATCAACCATAATACATGCATATGCGTGCATGTATTTCAACTTACACAAAACCAAACATCTGATGTGTATTGGCGCAGTACAGAAACACACCAACAATAGTGCATTTGGCGTTATATCCTGCTTGCAAAATATGCAAAGGAGCAAAGGGGCGAGGGGGTTGGTATTTAGGCTTGAAGCGCATTTGTTAATCTTATGATTAATTATACGTTGCACTATACATGCCTTTACGCGCATTTGTTAATCTTATGGTTGATTATACGTTGCGGTATACATGCCTTTATAAGTAACACTCACACTCACGTCAGACATTGAACAAAGTGGTCAGTGGCTTGATTTGTGCACTTAAGAATCGTGGTATATGTGGATAAAGTCCGCTTAACTAAGCGGTTGTGTGTAGTGGTCATAGTGGCGCACGCCTCAGCCACATTAACGAAGGAAGGCCTTTGTCCTCCATCATAAGCGCTCAATTTTACATTGAACACATTCCTCCACGAGCACCATACATGGATGTATGCACACTTATCATATATTTAGAATACCGGTTGAGTGATATTGCGCTATGCTTTTATTTAGGGTTCGGATGTCTATCGAGTCCTTCATCGGTGACACCATCCCTGCCCTTCTATTTTCGTTCACGTATAAAAAGTATGCTGTAATGAACACGTATTCTGGATTAAAAGATGTTGGTGCTACCAATCGAATGTACACAATAACTTGTCAATAGTTTGTTCTTTTACGCGATTTATGTTACTATCGCAAAGATAAATCTAGTGTTAAGAAAATGCGCTCGGCAATATATATTACACGTTTATAGAGCTGTCCTGTGGTTGTTGTATTCCGTTTCGCGCAAAACCGATCGGATTTAGTATTTATTTCCACATGCAGGAGGTGTACGTACTATTACGACAGTTAGAATATTAAAATAACACATACATATCACAAGTTGTGTAGTACTGCATAAGATAGACGTTATATCTAGTCGGCACAACCTCAGCAAAATATGTGGCCATGTATCTCTATTCTCTACAGCACAAACTAAAAACCAAGCATGAGGGTCATAACTGGTATACTTTACTGTTTGTTTGCACCTAGGTTAACAACAACAGAATGTGGAATGCCAGTGATAGTAAACACATACAAGTAGGCGGACGGGAAACCTAAATTATACGCACTTCTTATTTCGTATTCTTTTCAAGGCTTCGAGTGTAATGAACCAACGCTTCTCACTACTTCTGGATAAGGAAAAATGGGTTTGTAAGTGCAGCAATCGAACAGATATAGATCAAAGAAATCACTTAAATGTTTTGTACATTAGTGAGAGAGAGGTCTTGCCGTTTCCACAGTACATTTAATGGCCAGGTATGCGTGCTTCCAAACACAGATGAGCAACATCAGTCGACAAATCTCAATACTGTCATCGCATAGCAAAGTAGATAACCGAAGAGGTCTTGAGCACTCGTGGATCCTCTGCGCACAGTGTTGTCGAATGTGAACTTATACGTAAATAGATCTCTCTCTCTCTCTCTCTCTCTCTCTCTCTCTCTCTCTGCCGTTAGATACAACGTCGGGAGAGTGAGTTATAGCATCCATTTCATATCAGATTCTGTGTTTTTGTGTGCGTATTGTTTACAATAAAATGCCACTCACTCAATCACCTCACTCGATAATTATCTCTCTTCCACTATTGTAACTACTTATACTGCTACTGGTACTTGTGCTGCAACTGGTACTGGTACTGCTACTGCTACTGCTACTGCTACTGTTGTTGCTACTACTTCGACTATTACAACGTACTACGTAATTACTTATACGAACGTGTCCGACTGACTTTGATTAGCTAATACCACATACCCTTACTGATACATACGTTTCGTTGTGTAAAGCACACACGTTGGACAATGTCGTCCTCTCAGACATCGGATATTAACCCTAGTTTGCTACGAGTATGTTCGATGTATGGTTTTCTTTATTTAATAGTACTTTCGGTTTCGGCAATGTTACAACCGTTTAAACAAACAGAAAAATGTATATATATGTGTATACACGCGCACATGCAACAGGAAGTAAAGCTCTACGCTACCAACGCGCAGAGAGCAGTGTACGATAACAAAGCCGACTTATTTGCCATTGTACAAACTATGGAACACCTTGAAAAGGCTTATATCAAGGACTCAATCACACCAAGAGAGTATGTATGCACAGACATAGTATATACATAAAATACATGTGTGTATATACGAGGAGTTGAGTACGTGTATATAATTGTGTTTGCGTGAGTGGGTGTGACGTGCATATACATAATGTGTGTTGGGAAGACGCTCGAATTCCAGCCAGTATATATATGCACACTACATGCTAACGGTCATGCACACACGTTTATTAATCACCATAAGGATATGCGTGATTGTGGTAAGGCGATTGAACACTCAAGACTATTCTATTTATATACTTCACACACATGTGTGCAACTATAGATATACGCCAGCGTGTGAGAAGTTAATAGCTCAATTCAAAACATGTATGAACTTGCTGAAGGAAGAAGTTGGTACGCTTGAACAATTCATGAAAGAATACAAACTCAGCTGTCCTGCGGCATTCAGCCGCTTGCAAATAGGTATGCCATGTATTGTACGTTTATGCCCATGTGCATGGATTGTATGCATGTTTGTGAGATTGTACTTGCATAGTATAAGGTGCACACATTTTACAACTCTTTTGTGCGACTACGTTCGCCCATTGTCATTTTAAGGCGGATATGTACACGTTCACTCGCGAACATGTGTGTATGTTTTTGTGTTTAGGTGTACCGGCGACCATCGAGTTAGGTGGAATGGGGGAGAATGACCAACGACTAATGGCTAAATATGTCGCTGAGACGGTTCAGGTAATATTGTATTCATTTGTATTGCCTCCACGTGTATTTATACCAATGCACACTAACACATGTTTATAGTTATTATAATTCACCGTCATTCATTGTCATAGTGAACGTCTCTTACACTTGTTGTACATACTATTGTCACATGCGCAAGCACACGCCTATGAATAGACAGATAAGCATGCATGATGTGTTGAAAAACATGCACATGCGTCGCGACGATGTAAGCCAGCTACTATGTGAATGATGCTTTTTGAATATATCATATCGTATGAGCACACTGGTACTCACCGGGCGTACGCAAACACATCAACTAAAATGCACACAACACACGTAATACGCAGTACTTCATTACTCTCATGGACTCTCTGAAGTTGAATTGCGTGGCGGTGGACGACGTAAATCCTCTTCTCAACGATATTTTGGAAAGTATGCAGAAGGTTACCACTCTTCCATCGGAATTTGAAGGAAAAATCACAATCCGAGAGTGGTAGGTCTGCATTCGTATTGTGTTCACATGAATATGTACTGGTGTGGGATTGCATACATATGCTGACGTGCATGTCTTTACGAATATATTGTATCTAGTCGGTTACTGTAGACTTTGAAGGCAAGTTTAACAATAAGATATGAGTAAGACCATGTCTGCATCAACATGTATGTTGGTACGTGTATGTGCATGAGTGTTTATATGTATGTTATTATGATTCCTTTTACGATATTCCACTCTATTATCAATATGTATAAGGCAACTCGGAGTTTACATACATGCGCACAAATGTGCGAAGCAAGATTGTCGTTAGTGAATGTCAACTGTGTTGGTGCATGCCTTCATACATACGTACATGTGCATATGTTGATATAAGCGATTACTGCTCCCTAAGAATGGGAAGCTGTTAACTCACTGTTACTGTCAATTTTTGACCATGCGTACACCATATACGTTTGAGTACCACGCATAGCACGTTTGTTTGTATGTTAACGTGATGCGCTGGTGCTGATTGATGTATGGCTGTGTGTGTGTGCGTGTATGTGTGCTTATATACAGGTTGAAAATAACAAATACTATGAAGGCCAGCGATGAGCTTTCAGAGGATCAAGTACGACAGCTGAGCTTTGATCTGGAGAAGGCACACACAGCTTTCTACCGCTCACTCTCATAAATTGAGCACATCTGTACTTGCGCATGCAATGCATGTGTATTTATCTATGTGCATCCGTATATGCCAGTTGTTACATTTATAGATAGGTATACACATGGGTCTCAATCTCATAGCAACTTAGTTGTTGTAGAAGAGAGACAAGACGATTGGTAATAATAAGACAGCTGAAACTTCACACGCTCAATATCAAAAATACACCAGCATAACTGTACCTCGCATATATGGCGCATAGATCTAGTTGAGAATACACCCGCAGCACACATGCATATATGAACTCGAATTCATGTCGTTCTGGGCTCAATTAAGAAATATATGAAATATGGAGATGCTAGAAGTCGCCCGCACCGTCCGAAGACGACGAACGTATGTAATATACGCTAAATTGGTATAATAAAAGCTGTTTGCCATCAGTGACTTCTCTCAAGAAACGTGCTGAAAGGAAGTTTATTTTATGATAATTATCCTGAAACAAATACGAAATGCTGTTTAACGTCTGAGCATGTGTTTGTTCTTCAGAGAAAATGTATGTATTAACGTTTTCTAATCAACGTTGATGATTGTGGCGATGCCATAAGCGTTCGCAGACAGCATGTCATTGTGATTATAAGCGTACGTTCGTTTGTCTGTGCTGACGTATGAATACGGGATTTGCAATACTATACTATTCAAAAACTTTCTGAACCTTTGACATAAAATCCTCTTGCGGCGGTTTGGGTGTGACGTACGACGAAATTGGAGGCCCAACTTTTGAGATGCGCACAGATTTTTCAGACTTCTTCAGAGTCCACTCTGTTGTGTGATTACATGATCGTGTGATTTTGACTGTATGTGTTTTGCTTTTGTGTTTTGAGTGCAACTGTGTGTGTGTATATATGTGTGCGTGCGTGCTCATGTACAGAGAAAGAGCGATATCGTTGGTGTGGGCTGTGAAGCGCACACGGACAATACAGCTTTCACACACATGCACATGCAAATACATACACAGTACACAAATGCATACAAACTACACTTGTCTATAAACACACTCGAACGGATCCAAAGTACTTGAGCTCAAATATATGTGACAAAAGTATGAATGTTTTTCGCACGCACACTGTACCATGCAAAAACAAAACTCGCTCAAAAACAATTAAACTCATAAATCCAAACACTCACATTAACACTCATCATCAACCCCTCCACACGCACACACTACCCCACGATATAGCATGCATGTACGCACATGTAGCAAGTACTAAGTATACGCACACAAACGCACGTGCATGTACGACGATAATACACCATTCAAACGTACACACACGCAATCATAACATTTAGATACTCACGGAAACATACGTGATGGTTGACCACCCTCGGCAACGGAGACAACGCGCACATAACCTTTCGGATCAATATCGAAATAACTATTCTCTTTGTGGGTCGCTTGAATGAACACCTTATCACCCCATTTCAATGGATCTGACACATTTGAATTGCAAAGATGTACACGTGTGTGTGTATGTATGCGCTTGCGTCATTTTTCAAATAAAAAGTTGTGTGCGTACGGCAGTGCGTGTATGTATGTGCGTGCAAGCGAATATACCAATCGTGTGATGTTTTTGAGAATCAGTCAGCAAATTTGAGAGGTTCAACGTCGTCATTTGAAAGATTCTCTCCACAATCATATTACTTCCTAACAGAACATGTACGTACACATATAACCACACCCAAAATGCACATCTACCTACACACTGTCTATCTCTAAATAGACGCATACAATGCAAATATATTCAATTAAACAAATATATACGTACACCACAAATATACATAGTAGCCCACACACAAGTACGCATCAATAAAAAGCACATGTATGGTTATACCTCTGTTATGGTTGTCCTCTTTGAGCAAACGAAACGTTTGTGCGCCATTGTACTCGTTGTCCATCTCACACTCTTCACTCTCGAACACCAAATACTTCATCACAGTGGAAATCTTTCCGTACTTTCCAGCCCCTACACATGGGTGAGTGTGTGTATATGTTCAATACAAAGTCAGCTTGGTTTGCATTCTTGATAAAAATCGTAAATGTACTTGTAACTTCGCATCCACTACTGGTAGGTGCAAACTAGCACTAGTGTGGGATGTGCACTGATTGAGTGTGTAATTGTGCTTGTTGTGTACCTGAATCCGCCCAGATCGCGAGATGGTCCCCAGCTCGCACCATCATCTCTTCCTATTTCAATTCAAGCAGCATTAAACGAAGAATACATGGCGTGAACGGTCAAAACCGGTGAATAACGTATAGAAGTACAATTGTGGATAGGAATGTCGATAAATAGAAATCATGCGTACAATACTAGCGAAAATAAATAGAACTCCATATCTTTAGGGTTCGGCTTGCGTCACAGATCATGTCTAATCTACGAGTACATCACATAAATATCAATATATACATGAAACACAGACATTTTAAACTTGCACATACAGTTGACATCTTGGGGGTTGACCTGAGAGGGCGACATTTGCATGCAAGTAATCCACAAATCTTGCCATCGTTAACCTTTGCATAGCGAGTTAGATCCTTTGAAAACAGAGACTCCTTCTCACGAGAGACGTTAACTACTTTATCGTTATTTACTAGGCTGTACATATTGGCGTGGGAGGGGTAACGCGTGTGTGGACATATTTAGACACATCTTCAGAATGACTGAGGTCTAACTGTGAATATCAACGTCCCAGTATGAGTCCATGTATTTGGAAATTATGAAATGTCATATGCGATTGTTGGTACTTTTCGTGCTTCATATATATAATGCGGTACTTTGCGTTTATATGTGTGTGCATGTACTTGAGTTGAGGTCACTCTCAAGGGAGCAGTGTACTGACATCATCCTTCACTAGACTAGATGCTTCGTGCTGATACATGTGTATATGAGCACACACGAGTGTGTATCTCAGTGTGTGTGTGTGTGTGTGTGTGTGTGTGTATGTATGTGTTGTGTGAGTGTGTGTACACATATAAGTACGTAAGTACACATAAACGAGTTTTCCTACCTTATCGAACTGTACCCATAAAAGATGTTATCGCTGTTTTCAGCCTTCGACTTTAAATGACTTTTCTTAGCTGCTCCTTTCTTGTGCTTAAATGCCTTTCCCATCTCACCAAAGCCGGCAGTGATGTCATCCATCACTTCGCCCATTCTGTATTGTATGTATATATACGGTTCCTTAAAAGTTTAATCAATAGTAGACGTATGCACTTTCGTACACGTCCACAAATATGAATGAACAGCCTTGACGTAAACTCAAGAGTAAAGTACAATTTTTCAAGTACGGCTAAAGCTACATACGCACATGTCTGTGTACATATATATATATATATATATGTGTGTGTGTGTATTTGTATTTTGTGTACGCGAATTTTATTCTACAATCAATGAGCGAGTACGAGTCAAGTGAACCGATCCATCAATACTTGAAAGTCTGAATACATTCACAGCAGAGTATGCATATGTATACCGTGCTACTTACAGTAATGAAGTCATGTTGGATGCAAAAGTATGAATTCGTTTCGAAATGAGCAATGGCTAATAGTTTGCCTGTATATATATACGCCCACAGTGTTATATATACATACGAAACAATGTTAACTGTGCGTACGTATGTGTATACAGCTTTGAAATATACTACATTTGATCTATATCGTAAACTATATACAACATAACGTCACCGAAATCATCTCGCTCGAGATGAGGTACACTTATATGCGTCATCGATGTCTTAAATTAAAATGTGTCGTTTATTTCAAACCATATTTTGGCGGGCTTTTGACGTCTGTTTAATATACACACACACACACACACACACATCCACACATACATACATACACACATACACACATACACATAACAATACAGACACACGTACACGGAGTCACACACATATACACATATACACATATACACACATACACACTCACTCACTCACACACACAGTCACACACTCATAACCACACGCATATAAACACATACATATATGCTCACACACTCACATGCTCGCATGCACAATTCAATGCATGTACACCTGTTCCCAGTGTAGAGCTATACTTGAACACCCAAACATACGCTTTCGGTGAAAAATCAAACACTTGACAAATCACTTTCCACACAGTATTAACCACGTGTTGCATACTACAAAAACATTCTCACACTACAGATACATGCATAGGTATATCTCGATAAAATATCACGTCTATTTACATATGCATGTATACATGAATCCAACTAATCACAACGCAAGTACTACGTATGATAAAAACATCAGCATCATTAGACCATAATTTAACAACGTACTTTGACCATGGCGTGTGTATATAAAGGCGTCGAAGTGTCTAAGGCGGCCTACAATGCGATCCCTGCTTTCTTCGATAGGTGCGTGTCCGTTTATGTGCATGAGCTCAAAACTCGAGAGCCAAGTGTTTTTGATTACCGGTAGTTGATACGAGTCAAGCGATACGTTTGATTTGCTACTTGCTTTTGTTCATAATTATGTTATATGTTTACATTTGTGTGTAGCCCCATGTATGTAACCATCTGCTGTGTATTACTCTGATAGCAACAGGTCCAAGTAAAGACTGATCTTCGTATTTTTTACATGTTGTTGAAGTTCATGAGTGACTTAAAATTTAGATATGTGATGTTGAATCAAATCGTCGGAATGCCAGCACTTATACTCACACATGTGCACAAGTAGTTTAATCAAACTTAAGTGTCAATGTAGCGAACCCCATAGCTCCCCTTTAGTTTCGTTACGCATATAAATAATATTCAACTATGAACAACTCCAAAACGTGCTACGACGCATGCACTCATGGTGATATTCACGTTGTGTACAAAATTTTCGATATGAAATATATAGCATCAAAGAAAAATGCGGTTCTGCACCTGACACCGATACTGAGGTGAGAATGGCTCTTTTTAGTTTAGAAGAGATTGTTTCTGCCGCCACGATGAGTCAGGTATGATTTATAGACTTTATATGCTTGGATAACCCTCGACGGGTACGTGAATATTTGAATACATTGAATGCAGGGCACACATATATATTACTATGCACATACTCGTACTCAGATCATGTAGAGTGTCGTGTGCACCCACAAGTCCACAAATGCATACTTTTCAAGAGTAAGCTCATACTTGTTGGAATTGTTCCTGTAGCCAGTGTGAATTAAGTATACAGTTACATGCGCACATAGGTATACTAACAAACACATACATATAAACGAGCACACGCACGTAAAGATGATTATACAAATAGGCGTACTGGTATATCCTTGGGCGCGACTATACGTATGCACAGTCTTTCATGGGGAAGAAGTTATCACAGCTATGCCATACACGGCTAGATTGCCGCTTAGACATAAGCAGATACAATTCTCAAGCACGCTTACACGTTAATATAAGCACATCACACTCCCAAATATAGTCTCTAATGGAGAGCAATACGGAACTCTCGGACCGGTTCAACAGTACAGTGACGGACTATGCGAAACAAATAGACGTGCTCAACCAGCAAATTCATGTCCTTCAATTGGATCTTAAACACGCAAACCGTGACAATGAAAGTATTGCTGGATTCCATGAGCAGTATGTCTGGCTATTAGTGCGTGTACTCGTTTACCCTCTTGTGGTGAATTTTTTCGGTAGTGTTATTGTACATCGCAATTTTTCTTAACTTCAGTACTTTCATTTGAATGAACCTAACCCCTCTGTAGAATGAAAGTAGAAACACAACGTGAGAAAGATGAATGGCGTGCTGAAATCGACATCAAACAAGTTATGTGTATGGTGGAACAAAGTGCATTCAATACCAACTTCTTTGTACTTGATCTGTATTGAATTTCAAATTTATGCCTGTGAACGCCTTATATATAGGTATGGATGAGACGGATAGTCATATGTTTGTAACTTATTTTCTTAAAATCATTTCTATCCATACGTAGTATACATCTCCACATATACATGCACACATACATTGCTGACGCCAACTTCTTTCAGAAGACAATATAAATCAGTCTGGCAATGATATTTCATTAAACAGTTGTATACAACACATCCTCACATACGCTTGCACAAATATTATATATGCAGAGGGAGATGGTGCGTTTGAAGTCAGATTTATCCCAAGAGGCAATGCAAAACGCTCTTGACAAAGAAGAAGCTGACTTGACGATTAAGCAGCTCAACTATAAATTAGTGCGCTTAGAAGAGAGTATTCAACAACAGCAAGATACATCACGTACCAACGAAATTAATGACATAAAAAACAACGAGGTATACTTGATTTATAATATGTGTGAGAGTGTCGTAGAGTATATGTGATGGAGAAATCGCGCTTGTGTAGACAGGGTGTATATCGTTTGTTACTTGGAACATGCTCAACAACGTATTGGTAGTGGTATAAATTTGCATAGAATGAAACTGATTATATGAAGAATGGATATGTTTTACGTATAGGAATGTATGCATATGTATTTAAGCTTTTTGTGTAGGTCTCTGCTACGTGTTTGCACTGTGCATGTACATGAATGCATGTACAACCTTCGATCAAATTTCTATGCATACTTTTATGCTATCTTCATGAACCCCATCTACGTTCTAGTCAGACTTTCTAACACTCACGCTACATACATACACGGACGTAAATACTCTCACACGCACACTACACTCCCTCAGAAACGTACACTCACTACTGTACATATAGAGTCTTGAGCAAGCGTTCGAAGAATTGGCACAGGAGTATCGAAATACTTCCGCTGAAGTAGAGACTTTACATGGTGAGCTTGAAAATGCCTTATTATTAGTTGAAAGATTAGAACTCTCCAACCAGAACCTCGCCAACAAATGCGAAGTATATGAAGCGGAAGTAGAAGAGGTATTTGTGTGTGTGTCGTATATAAATGTCTGTGCAAGTATTATGTCTATAGTAAATCTTGGAGTAAACTGAAAATACGATTATACTTGAACTCTGTATATTCATAAACGTGTAAGCCATGAATGAAATTAATATGTACAATTTAACCTCTGCTCATTCTCCCATGTATTGTCAAAATTCTTTCACAATAGAAAGGCACGGAGATCGAAAACGTATATTCTATTCTAGCTGAAAGTCGTACACGCATTTCAACCCTCCAAACCCAATTAGACAACAATGGGGAACATAGAAAGACCACGCATGGTAAGCCATGAATATACATGTGTTTGCTAGATTATAGTGTCTTCTTCGCGTGTTCATATGCATTTATATTCGTGTTTAATAATGCACCGAAGCTCCAAAACGCTTGTAGTCACAACCTGGAAAATAGAGCAGCTTACGTTATGTTCACATACACGCGCAACTACTGCATAGGTAAATCTATTTTGACAGATATAGAGGATCAGCGTGCTGACTTGGAGATTCGGCTCAAGGACATGACCACACAGTTTGACGCGCGCAGACGAATGCACGAGGCACTCAAGCACCAATATCTACGCTTACAGGTAAGATTGTTATTGCCGGTGGTTCATATTTATTTAGTTTGTTGATGTTTATACTTTTCATGGATGGGTTGCACTAAATACAGTAGTTGTGTGAGCAACTTCGCAGCTTGTGGTGATCTGTGAACCTATGTAGCTATATATGCAGAAGAGGTTAATATATAGAACGCTGCACATGTGTTAGTACACTCACGCACTTCGTAATACACGCCAGCGGAGCAACACGCCCATATATGTACTATATTTATGTACCATATTTTCATCTGTATACAGAGAAGTATGGCTGCTGCACTCGCACTGAGTGCTAACAGGTCCAACACCGCACTGGTAGGTCGTTTAGAACAGGCACTCTCCCAGAAAGAGGGAGAAATACAGTCACTGACTAGCAAACTGGGACGTGCGTTAGAAAAACAGGCTCACAACACCCACGCAGATCTTTTAAGAGACAAATACCGCCAGGTATATGCTTGTCTGTTCTTTTATTGGGAAATATAGACTCTCACTACTAAGCTCGGGAAGTACAGACTCTCACTACTAAGTCGGTCTGGCTGGGAAAGCAGATTAATATTACTTAAGAGTTCGCATGCCTCGGTGTCTGTGGCTACGTTGTGTCGTTTTCGTGCAGAGAAACAGGGTCCTTCAGTTGCCCCTTTGTCTTTGTGCCAATGTATACACGAAAATGTGTCGGTTGATTTCAACTTTATTCTATATGCCCACTCGAATACCCCAACACATTTCATGTTTAGAACAATGGAAATGACGAGTACGTAAACTACATCGAAACTCAGTTGGAAATACATGGCGAAAATGAATCGGTTAGAGTGAATGTACCCGGAGCATATACTTGTGTGCATGTCTGCATTTGTGGTTGCCCCAGTTTGTCGCGGTAGCCCGGTTTGTTTGTACAGGTTTAATTGCCAGTCTGCTTCTATTTCTGTGAATTCTTCGTGCTTATGTACTCCTGGTGGCTCGTATGTGTGTATATGCATATTGGACTCCTTTCTCTGCATACTCGTGCCGTTAATTGAACTCATATGTATGTATAATCCAATTTACAAGTAATTTTATCAATCTATTTACACTCGCATACCACACATACACACATACCGGTACAAAATGCATTTGTGTATGCTGCATACGCTCACACCTTTACACATCCATACTCTAAACCCAAGCAAATAACATATACTCTCATGCGTGCTGGCAGGCGTTAAGGAAGGAAGTAAGCATGGCACAATTAAAACTCGTCAGCGCAAGTAACAAACTGAAAGATACACAGTCAGCTCTTAGTCGAGAAGAAATTAAGAACGACCAAGTATGATTCTGGTTTTAGTGAAATACTTTGTGAATACATGTAATTTGTCCAACACATGTAGTGAACCATGAGTAGAGGAAAACAATACTTTATTTCATGCAACTATTTCCTCTTGATATTATACTTGCAAATACATGCTTTCCAGTATCGCATCATGTGTATGTAAATAAGATGGCATGTGCATACGTTTTACTTCTTTGCTCATACATTGCATTGCTCCATTCCACATCCCAGTTGGCAAGCGAAAACGTAGGATTAAAACTGAAGATGGAAGAATTGAAGATGCACGCACAAACACCAATAGGTGGACAAAGTGCAAATGGCAATGCGGATGCCAACACATGTACAAGTACGAACACGCAGTCACATAAACAACAACCCCGCGGCACTACACACGATGCTACGTCCCCTCTCACACTCTCACAAGCACTATCACACACGCACATTGACTATTCGGATAGTGGACGCGCGGGCAGTGTTGATCTGTATAAAAACAAACACACCACTTGTGCATCTCCACAAGCAATGCGCAATGCTAATACAACCAAGGACAAGTGTTCGAGCAGAGTTGATATCAGAGTACATACACATAGAGAAAACAAAGAAAATATTACAAGTGGGGATCGACACGGCAAGCATGAGAGTCCAGTATATAGTGTAAGTCATAGGAGACCAGCGTCCAAGTCTAAACAAAAGAATGACGTCCTTACGATCAAACAGCCAGGGGAAAATGCAAATGAATGCAACCAACAGTAGCTCACGCATTGACAAATAAAAAAAGGTCTAGGTATATTATACTACCACCAATTTGATGCATATGTCACATTAAAACACATACCAATACAAGTTGAAGGAAGAATACCATCGTGCATCACGGAGAACCCTCGAGAAACTGTGGGTACTCTTCTCAAGTGCGCAGTAGCCTAAAAGATAGATAACCCCCGTTGTATTGTGGAGAATTTCCATCTTGACATATTCGTCTTTCGCTCTCTCTCGACCGCCGCTCTTTATCATTAGTGGAGATTACTTGTGTTTGTTTAAAATCATCATCACTTCTATAAGTACCACCAATGTGTATAGACCTCATTTATGGAATTGGCTGTTGTTACTAAGAATTCCTGTGCTCATGTTCTACATTATCGTAGTTACCAATTGAACAGGCGCTGTATTCGTTATGTATGTATGAACATAGATACATGTGTTCCTCTAGACCATTTTTTATACTTGCGTACATGGAATCGACCATTTTACACTAGGCACCTCTTGCCTATCTGTTTGATCAGGTTCAAAGCCTGTGTCCATAAAAGACACTTTAACAGAGTCCTTGAGTCATGCGTACAGTTTCAACAAATGGGATACTACAGATTCCAGGTATCATGCATTTGAATATGAAATATGTATAGGAAATGTTTACAGAGTTGAGTGTAGTATGATTATTTTTCGTGAACCGCGAAGATGACGTTGGAGAAGATGACGTCGACGTAAATGAATATCCATAACATAAATTGTATTCAAAACGTATTTAATGTTCATACTCATAAATTTTGTTGTTATCTTCGGTTAGTTGCACTAATTTCTGAATATATATTTAGGTAATAGATTATTAACATCTGCTAGTTACTATAACATTACTGTTTGGCCGTACTTACAATGTGAAATTGTACGAGAGTACATGTGGGATAAGGTTTGACAACTACACCTAGCACTCTGCATCCACCAGTACACTATCTATATAACGCAAAGCATGCCCATTTAGGAAACCCATGATGATACCACGTACACGTGCCATTCATTGCCGACATAAACAAGCAACCAGTATATGCATTTACAGGCTATTCAAAAAAATCAGAATCTCCAGCCGTACACTAATTTTATTATGTATAGTAATATTTAAAACGAAATATACGGTAAGAACATACGCATGTGGCAACACATAGAATTTGCCACATACTTTGAATTAACACAACACAGCGAACTTTTTACCTGGGCCAATCATTGTACGTACGTGGTGACCAGGACATACACAGACACTGCCTCAAGTACAATAATGTCTCTAACGACGTTCAGTTGTGTTATTAGGACACTGCTGACGGGAAATAATGGACACATTATCTATGAAAGAAGGCTCAAGTATTTGTATTGCGGGATGACGAGTTACGTATATATACGAGCATATACAGCTACGTCAACAAACGTGGGGGTGTTTGTTTCCACAATGCATGCATACAGCGTATTTTCATGCGCCCAAGGGACACACAGACACACACACACAAAACTGTACTCAAGTCTACGGGTGAGACACGTCAAAGAGTAACCAGAACGTGCAGAGACAGGGATGTCTCCCATCAAGTGTACTTCTCGCCATTACAACACTACTCGGACCGACTGCTCACACCCACTAATAATGCAAGCATGTCCGTTGCTAACGTGAGTCAGTTTTCATGTAAGGAAGGAATGAATACATTCCTTACATTCCACAAACAGGACCTGTTTTGTCACTTCCTTAAGGCTTCGGCACACGTCGACCCGAGTCGCCAAGTGTTGGAAACATGATAAAGCCAAACTGGTGTTTCCAAACCCCAATCAAACCGATTTCTTGTCAACAGCACGATCATCATGAAATAGTACTCAACAACACGTTGTTGTGAGCACACTTTCTGAAACAGTAGCAGAAGCTATAAATTTTAGACCTACGGTCCATGAGGCCAATGAAAAGACCATCACCGTACAGCTCGATTCGCATATGACGAAACTGCATCTCTCGCACTTATAAGTGATTGTGCTTTGGATCCGCCTGTGTTTTTCTCACTCTTTTCTACAGCCTTTCGAGCACCAGGCCTCCCAGCACAAAACATACTAAACATACTATATAAAGGCATACATTTATTCCCAACCATAGATGTGTGTTGAGTGCCCCCGTCTCGCCCACTCCTACCCCGAAGGTTGCTTCGTTGTAGCATTCTTATTTCTTTATGATGCTTGTTGCATTTCGATGTTGATGTTGGTTGGGCAAGGATTTTGGTATTAATAATGAGTTCGTTCATTCATTAGGATTTAAACGACACGTTATCCGGATGTTGAATATTGTTAACTTGGATATTTTTTCTGTTGTATCGATGTCTTAAATCCACTCTGCCTGCTGGGCGAAATGATCGTACGGATTTCAGAGCTCGTACGTTAATCGATAGTCATAGCTTGCGCAAATCGCTCATTGAACATACGTAAATGTGTCAAAAGCTTTGTATTGCATTTATCAGTAGACAGTTTTTTATTTCGTCCCAAATCTCGGCACAGTCACTGTAAGAATCGTCTGGCTTATTCAAGATAAAAACACACAATCAAGTTATAGAACACACCACATGGACCGAGTAGTATTCAGTAGCAATCATCTAGGAAGTGTGTTGATATGTCTTGCATATTCACATCCCCTGGGCATCTTATTCATTTTATTCAAGTAGTGTTCAAACACCACATCCAAACAACACACCCAAACAACACATCCAAAACCCATTCCGGTCGTACTAAATGCATGTGGCTGATCCTTCCAACCTTGATTGGCGCGTGTGATATCGCTAAGCACAATACAAGAGTACAGCACATATTTGATTGTCGATGAAAATGGAGAAGAAAAAACTCCCCTACCTTCTTCTTTCATCCATCCAACCTTCGATGCTACATCGACAATACCATACTAGCTTGAGGTGAATGCCATATAAAGTGTGTACCGTTTACGAATTCGGTCCTCACAACTTTCATACGCACATTAATATAACGTTGAGAATGTCTCTCATTAACCGTGTGTCGTCCCTGCCCACCGTCGCTACTTCATTTGAAGTCGCCTCGGATTACTACAACCAGGCCAAGGAGAAGTCCGTTTATTTTAAGAGCGCTACTTCTTATGCTGAGACCGCAACTGCGTCCATCAATGGAGTCGTAGCGCCTTACCTAGAGAATGAACGTGTCAAATCCATTGATGCATATCTTGTGTCTTACTTCAATGCAGTTGTGGAGAGGTTTCCCATCATAAACTCCAGTTTTGATGATATGAAGTCTTTCGTTGACAGTTACAAGAAAGCGATGGAGGCCAAGTACGTGGATAGTGTACAATTCGCAAATGCAAAGCGCGATATGCTTGTCGATCAGATGAAGATGATCTTAGAAACAATCATAACAAAGAAGGATAATGTGGTGTCCAGTGTGAACACAACTGTCACATCATCCGTCGACTTTGCCACAACTAAGAAAGATCAGTTGGTGGAACAGACGAAAGAAAGTTACTCTGTGGTTACTGAGACGGTGGCGCCTGTTGTGGCTGATTTTAAGGAGCGCGCCGCTCCTATGGTTGCATCCATCCAGGAGCAGACTTCTCCCATCATGGCGTTTACACAAAAGAAGTATGCTGAATTTACCGCTCAGCCAGCGCCCGTCTCCGTTTAGTAATTTTTGCTTTATTTAGAGGATAATATTATTACTCTGGTATTTCTGTATTTTGTACGCACACATGTGAGACTGCACATGAGAATGTTTGATGATATAGGGGAAGCTGGACTGGAGTCAATTGTACGGTCAGTCCTCAAACTGTGACCCATCGGTTGCAGTGTATGTTTGGTTTAATGTGTTCCGTGTACAATTACATGTTGAATGTTAACTGAATATGCTCGTACGGAAGGCCTTCACTAGCCCAGTTGTATATAGAATATCAAATAAAGTGTTAAGCTAGAAAACAATGTTTCAGTAAAAGAGATCTTAATGACTTCTAGACGCATGTCTCTGGACTTTGAGAAAGGTTTTGAAAACTTTTTCTTGGGTGATAATATAAACTGAATAACTACATAATTCGCTACAACTTGGATATCCTCGTACACGTGTGATCTACACTAGGGCCATGACCGAAGCGTGTTGTGGTTTGCAGTCTATAAACGCAAGACTTCGAGTATCGGTGCAAACCAGCACAGAGTTCGAATTTAATAATGTGGTTGGCGTGTGCAGAGTGTCCGTATTTGAGAAAGAGTTTAACTGTTCGTTGTGGCCAAAAACACTCTTGAATACTTCCTCATGAACAACAAATGGCACACATTTCTTTGTCGGCATATGCGCATATGTTTATTGGGTAAACTATGACTGTATGTACGTGACGTGATATATAGCGAATTTATTGACAAATGCTTATTCATTAAAACTAGGATAACTACGGAAGTTTTAAATGACTCAAACAAAAGCTTGTACGTATGTTGAGAATAAAACAAATCGATATTGTACTGATGTTATTGTAACAACAGAAATGATGCGTTCGGTGTTTATCGGTGTTTGAATGGTCGGATTGCTGTGTTGATCAATGGAAAACAATTAAACTTGGATTCTTCTTTCTTTTGCAAAGCAAATACTTTTCTTAATGATGATCGTACATAGAAAATGCTACCAGTACAGCTATTGTAGCATGCATACCATAGCATTTTATGTTCTTGTAGTATGTACACTTCAGCACGTCATGGAGCGCTCACGCTGAAGGTCTGAGAGCCGCAAAGTAAACTTTATGATCATACTCATCAATTCAACGCTTATATTGCCATTGCGACTTAACTTTAAACACACAAATACACAGGCTAGTATATGCAGTAAATGTACAAATACAGACACGAACGAAACCATACATCATATGTATGCATGCACATGCGAACTCTGAAAGTTTACAACAAGAGAGCGTCGTATCGTACAGTGTTCATTTAATTAACTGTGTATGCTTGGAAGCTTAAAAGCCTTTCTAAGTGATACTCCACCATGAGCAGAATATATTCAAGGTTTCATACACAAACGAGGTACAATATCTCATTCAAATTCTATCACAAAGTTTAACTATATTTATTCACATAGACTGCCTCAATTGTCCAAGGAATTAACTATCCAGCCGATCAGTGATTATGCTTCTAGTATTCTCTCTTCAAGAAACATTAACAGAAAGGAAAGAATTCCTGAGAGCCTTGACTGTCTCTCTTCTACGCGAGGAATAAAGAATAACATTGCAAACGTTAACATTCAATTCTTGCTTTTGTGTGAATGTAACCGAATACACACCCAAGTATACAGTATTTTCATTACATACGTTCGTTCTACTTGTCTATTTACATGAACGTCAACGCTTAGCTAACTTTGAGTTCTCATATGCTGCCTGCTAATGGGATAGCAACTGAATTGTTGTTGAGTGGGGTAGTGTAGACATTATCGGTGGACCCTGAAGTCTTGAAAGGGATAGAGCGGGGTTCTAGGCCAGTGGATCCACTGGTCTTAGTGAATGTAAGCTTTGCGTCACACTGGTCGGTACCTGTCACCCAGAGAGTGTGGGCTTTACCACCAATGAATTGCACGGCTGCGGAAACGCCGCACGCGTCACGTTTCTCTCGCAAGTTGTATTGCTCGGCGAGATCGTCGAGTTTGTAAGTGTACACAGGGAATGACGTGTAGTCAGTAACCCAAGATATAACCATATAAACCCAATTCATCATAAGGGACTCTTTGAATGTAGTTTCCTGGTTTACACGCATGTTCATTTGATTAAACTGATATGGATCAGCCCGGAAAAACAACAGATTTCGGGCACCCTCAAAGCCATCGATTGCCATGATACCATCCGCAGTTAAGTTCTTCGCGTACCTGCGGAAAGCATAGAGTAATTAATGTTAGTAGGAGAATAATGAGCTTAAAATGCATAAGAGTTAACTCAATTCAGGCGGTAAAAAAAGTTGCGTACTTGAAAGAGTCCTTGTTGCACTTGCTGCCGTTGACACCGATGGGATCAGCTTGGGTAGCTCCATGGCAGTTAGGGCCGTATATAGAGTTGAACTCCATCTCGAGCTGCTCGTTAGTGGAGACATCCTTGAAGACACGAGTGGTGATTCGAGGAATGACCTTAATGGTTTCGACACCGAATCGATTTTCCATATCTTCTGCGAAGCTTTTCTTTTCGGCATTCGAAAGTACCTTACCATCAGCGCCGGTGGTGACCTCTACATTGCGTAAATGCCATGGGTTCTCACCAACATCACGAGTACCTCCAGATGCGTAGCGAATACCTTTCTCAAACATAGCCTCAACCGCCTCGGTATAGTTATAACCAGAGCTTCGGAAATTGACAATCGACTTGGATGACCACCTAGCTTTGTTCATCTGATCCTCCACCTTGAGGTAGGTTTCAGCAAAGTATTGGTTACGAGAGATTTCATAAACATTGTACTCGTAAGGAGTGTACCCGCTTGCGGGGTAGGAAGGCTCCCCTGTGGCGAACACACAAGTGCCATCGTAATCATAGCACGACTTCAGTTCCGTATCAACTTCACCTTGAGGGGGTGTCGCACAGTCAGAATTAATACAGTACATATCTAGTCTATTCCACGAGTGAGAAATCCACAAAAACTCGTCGAAATTCTTGACGGAAGCCTCGTTTAGGTTCGAGCTATCTGCTACATTAGCAACATCCGCCGCACCCTTACCATTTATGGCCATCTGGATGGTGTAGTTCGATCCTTCGGGAAGGAAAAAGTTTAACATGCCCTGAGCATGCACGTGGTAATCCAAATCGTCTGCAGTAAGGCGGTATGTGAAGGGAGGTTGTGTCTCATTAAACATACCAGGACGGTCATATTTGGTATTGTACATCAAACCATCCATAAAATACTCATTGACCTGTGTGTCGAGAACAACCTTACGTTCACCCAAGAATAGTCCGCGTGTTACCCAAGGAAACCACATATGCCCTAATGTAGGACCGTGAAGTCCATAAATATCAGCGGTGAAGAAGAAATACATGTCCTCCAAAGGAGTACCAACTTTGGAATGCACAAGAGCACCAACGTTGCGAGTCGTCTTCTCTTCAGTATTGTATACAATATCCAAGATTGGGATTACGTGTCTATCCTGATTAGTCATGGGGTCGATGCGAGCAGGCGCCAGCCAATACCTGTTACTGTTGAACTCAGTCTCCATACCAATGCGGATGCTAGCGTTCAACTTCAAGGCATTGTGGATTTCTGATGGCATTGTGTTGTCTTCGATAAATGACACGCTCGTAATGTTGTCACTGCTTAAGCCGGTAACACCGACAACGGATGTAATAGTTGGGTCTCCAATGTCTGCAGGATACGTGTTGAGAATGACACGCCGAACGGAGTAATCAATGCAATATCTCTCAATGCGAGAGCGCGTAAATGCACTTAAACCATGGCCAACGTATTCAAGAGTGAAGTCGCTCTTGAGGTGGTGGTAACCCAGAGTAGTGCTTGTGTAGACGATGGACATGTACTTTGGTTGGCCCGTCATGGCATCATAAAGCTCGATATCCGCATCATCTACAATTGTTGCGTTAAGGGCAATACTCCCATCGGGCTTGGTCACGTTGAATTGTTTCACAACATTCAACACCGTATAGTCAGCACCGTACGCCTTAAGAACCTGTTCCGGAAGCACTGTTTGGATATCGTCTGATGACAAGATTAACGTCTTAAGTCCAATAGTGTAGTTGACCGAGCTTGATTGACTATTGAATGTGAGATCTTTACCAGCACTATCTTCGGTTGCTGATCTAGCTCTCGCCGCGCTATTAGCGTACAGTGGATGCGCATTGAGAAGGCATATTAACAGAGATACAACAAGCTGCTTGAGTTGCATATTGAACACAACGGCTGAAACTACACAACTTGTTTCCCACGATGTAAGTGTGAACCAAGTATTGTTGTACAGTTTTCATCTATACAGTTCACGTTGGATTATGAAGGTTAAAAATATGGATGTAGCATGTGCGTTTGTTTACCCTCACACTCTCGGCCATTCTGCTGTGCCATCATGATGAATGAACGAACATACGACGGGATGTGGTGCTTGTATTGGCTGGCAAACCTGACGGAGAAGACACATCACCCGTGCTCAGGCTGACTTTTATTGCTTTAGTATACCCTCGAATGTACGTTAATTACTATTCACGCACCACCATTGGGTTCTGTGACCGCCATTGCGCTTTCCTAAACACTATGTTTAGTCTGGAGACCTTTGTATTGGCGATTTCTAACATGTTCATTCTCCATCCTTGAGGTAAAAAGAGAGTAATGACCCAATTGAATAGATAATGTTTGATGACGAACGATCTCTTTTAAAACGTCCCCTCTGTTAATTTGTTCCTAACCTCGGTACTGTTGACCTTGATGCTCTAGGAGTTCATGGGTAACTGTTTTCAGATAGAATGGATATGAACACATGCTCTTGCGTTGAAAAGATCATTAGTATTTAGTGAACTGAAAGTTACCAGAGGCTAGAGTCTATACGTATTCACATGTAGAAATAGTAGATCTGGCTGGGCTCGCACCCGCAGCACTGTCTGTCTCTCTCTACGTTTGCTGCCACTGTGTTATTGTGGAGCAGACTTGGATAGATTATAGTTCACCAGTTCGCGATTGTTTTCAAGTGCTCGCATTCAACCCAGATCTACAAGGCACATGATACTTTTTCGCATGAAGCCTAGAAGTTAAATAGAGAACAGTCGAAAAGAGAGCTGTTCAGCAAATGGTATCAATAAATATCTAGATGACCCGATCATGTAGAAATTGAAATGAGTAGGGATCTTAATACAAGTAAAAACACGAACAAATAGCATGTTATTGAAGAACGGTTTGGTGAAGGTAGGTGTGGTTGTGTGCCAAATAATTCTGCGCCAGGAGGTATATAGTTCTGTTTGCATACGTGTATATGTACGATATCAGTTCATATTGCTTAAAAACATGCATCAAGTAACTGAAGCTGTTTACATCTGTCTCGATGGATCTTAGTATCCAGTGGAGAACCAACCTAAAGTGCACAGTCACCTTGGAGTTTGCCATGCTAATAAGCACAAACACAACCACTCCTCGACATATATGATTGTTAACAAGCATTGTGGCTATGAACATGTACTCTCTTAAATATGCGAATTAACCGAGTATGATTGTATTCAAGATTGCTCCCAGGATCAGTCGAGATGGTTAGTGGTGGATGGATCACTGTTATTAGACGCTATTCGTATTATGTAAATTCTCATATTTTGTCTTTATAGTACCGAGTCCTTAAACCCTGATGAACACCCCGGAACAATAATGGAATGTATGTTTCGAGTACTTAATCCCCTACCCAACCACTGGCTTGATACGCTACATTTTGATCTAGTAAATGTTTCTGTGGAATTGTAACAAGTTAAATAGAAATTAAGCAGCAACTCGAGAACTTTTCATGAACCCTAAAAACTGTAATGCTTGGACGGGACTAATAACCTCAAATCCCAATATCAACACACATTAGATACTGCTTCTATGCTCAACAATCACCTAGTTCACATTTTCAATAAATGTGTTTGTGAGCAACTACCAATGAGGGAGCTCGTACAGTTCAATATGACGTTCATGAGAAGTTTGTGTACACTTATCGCATTTTCAGAAAATACAATGGCTACATGCACATTGCCTTTTAGTTCTTTTGCCTAAAACTTAATAACCTTTGTACAGACTCTCCCCGATGGTTTATCAAAAATAACGCAATATTTCTACTCTTTCGAACTAGGTTGAGAAATTCCGGTTACCAACTGGGTGTACTTCTTTTGCCCGCACTCTAAAATAGGGCTAGTCTGCCTCTTGATAGAGGCGACAACTGGGACTGCTCTCTCTTGAAGATCAGCAATGATGGGTTCAGCACGGGCCTTCACATCGGCGACAACTGGAGCGGCGCGCTCCATCAGATCGGCAACAACAGGTGCGGCCTTCTCGTTGTACTGTTCAGTTGCATGAGCAACCTGCTTGTTCACCATTTCAGACACGTTAGCGTACTGCTTGGTGACCGTCTCAGAAGCGTTCGCGTACTGCTCATTCGCCTTTTCAGCCACCTGGGTGTACTGCTGGTTTACAGTCTCAGTTGTGGTATTGTATTTCTGGTTAACACTCTCAGTAACTTTGGCATACTGCTCGTTCGCTCTGTCAACGATGTCAGTCTTCTTGGCTTTTGCGGCATCAATGATGTCTTTAGTAGGAGTGTTTACAGCGGGATATGTATCGGCAAGTTTGTTAAAGTTGGAAACTAGAAAGTTGTTTGCACTGTGGACATAAGCAACGAACGTCTCGTTGTGAAAGACGGGGGCGACAATTTCTACAGCAGATGTCACACTCGTCTCAATGTAACCTACAGCCTTGTTGAAGTACGTGTTCGTCTCCTTAGCCTGGGAATAGAAAGACTTGACAGTCTCGGTAAAGTACTGTACGACGGGGACAGATGCCACCCGAGAGAAGATTGTTTCGTTTTGTTCAGCCATGATGATAAAATGAGGGTTTCACTTGCCGCTCTCTTGTTTTTATTCTCAATGAGGAAAATGTAAGCGACTGGCTTGGTGCATATATAGTTCTATTCATCTTTTGCGCTCAATTATAAATAAGTCTTGGCAAGAAACCCGTTCTCCTTTTGTTTTGTCCGAGAAACACACGGGGGTCATAAATAGCAAACGTTGTGAAACGTTTTTTTTCTTCACCAATGACACTCAAACCAGTTCCTCGTCCTACGGCTTCTGTTTCCTGTTTGAACACTGGTCTTGATTTGCGACGCCCAATGCTCGTCGTAAATTATATCTCATTAAATTTGTACTAAAAAGAACTGAAGCCTTATCGAGCCAACCCAGTTTTACGACACAAAAAAAACCCCCGGTGTGAGTTTCGCGCGCAGAATGCCAAACTAGCAAGCACGTGTTATTATATTTTCGAAACCTCAAAGCCAGGTACGAGTGAATGCTTGACGATAGAGTTCAGCACCCACCGTCTAAGAGTCGCGGTTATTACTCACCGCCCCTTATTGGATAACGTTACCAACACGTCTTGTAATCTAGAGAACCCATGTGACCCTTGTTGTCAGGTAAGGCGAGTTTAAAGACTCAGTAGTGGAGTTAACGGTGACCTCAAGTGTTGAGCAGACTATGATATGAAGTTCTCATCACAATCATCATTGATGATGCAATTGAACGTGCGACTAAAATTTCGTTTACACGAAAACGCTGCCCTGGTGTAGCGTTTAAAAACTTGAGGTTAGCCACACGAGAATGTGTAATAATTCCCTATTTATTTAGACCCACATCTGAGAGTATTCTTATCGTGAATTATCAATACAATCATCTAAGCGTCGTGCTTTTATATGGGGTTAACGATTCACAATACGAACTTTCGTAACTTTAATTTAATTTCATTCCATGTTTAATAGTTGCACGTTCTTCTGGACAGCTATCTTATAAACCGACTTGTGCGAGCTGAACGACAGATGTGCGTACAGTGGCTTCGTTACATCCCCAAACTTCTCGGCTGACGTTAATCTGTTTCTTGGAAAATTATACGTAGTGTGAGTCTATTCGTATTCGTTGGCGTAGAGACACGTGTAGATAATACGCTGCACTCATATTTCTACACAGGGGTAGCTACTGATGACATACATTTATTCACCACGTAGAATTTAGGGTTCATGTCATCGCGCACTACACGAACAGGTCAAAATCCACGGGAATGGTGAATACAAATACATTCAAACCTGTAAGTTTGCCGTCCATTCTTCTGTTATGGCATCCCATTCAGGCAGTTGGTCAGCCACACACTGGGGTATAGTGAATGACGTAAAGCGATACGCTGTAGGTCGAGGCAAAATCCCCTCATTCGCAATTCCAAATTCGGCTTGGTACAAACGTAGTGAGCTCATTGATAAGCAATTTGCATTGAAAGCAATGTGGTCATACCAGTAAATGCTCTACAAAGACGTAGGCACGAGATTACGTACAGTATCAGTGCGAATGTGAGAATGATTTTAAATAAATACAATGAGCTTATGGATTGACTGACTATATGCATTTGAAGCAATGTAGCTACACTGGCAAATAATCAGCGGGTACAATATAAGCATGATTGTGAAAAGGTCTTTATCACAGCCATATATGCATTAAAGCACAAAGGAATTTCAGTTAATGACTATAAAAACATCACGATCGGCAGCAAGAGAGCAACGAGCTAAACTTGAATGCTTTACAAAAGACAACGCATACCGCATATCCCAATAAAAGGCCATATACAGACGTAAGGTTGACTGTTCGTGGGAAGGTACACTTAATAGTTAGTCCAGAGTTTATTCCTTGCCTAGATATGCGAGTGACATCCCACTCAAAGCATGCACTGTCGCTTCCTTTAAATGTGTATGCCTTTACTTGACGCATGTGCATAGGTTTCATAGTAGGAATTTGTGGGGATACAGATGATTATATATTTTTCAAATCATACGCGTTGAAATTAAGCCCTGAAAGTCGTACATATATGTTTATATCGTACTACTTATTACCTTATCATTTTGTTTCTGGTCGCGTGCTACAACTTTAGCAAGAAACGCACTCAGACTATGCAAGATGACGCAAATCGGAAAGGCCCAGTGCCCTACCGGTATATCGTCTAGACTGTTGAACGCTATGAATGTCGGTGAAGGTAACCCAGCGGTAACATTGACTACCACGGTGCGAGATGCTAACCAAAGAAGCAAAAAACAGGAAGTGTGAGAGCTTCGAATATAGGCATCATCATTTTCTTCACAAAGCTAACTTCTTCCTACTCCGTCGCATCCATGTAGACACACCTATGGTAGTCATATTTTGACAATTTCCAAACAATTTTGGCAAATTTAAAGCACTCTCTGGATGCAAGACGAACAAGCCTCCTTCATCACCAAGGTCCAACACTATTAATGCGTCCAAATTTATGCTGGGTTGAACTAGCTGCTATAAATATATACAAGAGTAAATTGATAATATAGCGTTATGTATTACACTTTGCTCCTCTTCTCAAGAAAGGTTAGAAAACCGGTGATAAATCGACAGTTATCAAAATCTGTTATATGTATTGCTGGAAGGTGTGACCTTACTTTAAGATTCATATAGCATAAGTTTGTGAAGGCATTTGTGTATGCCTGTTTTTGTCACATAAGCAAGCCACTAAAATATATCTACCTCATGTTGTTCGGAACATATAATTACTACGCACCGCATTAAGTAAGCCAAGCAACCTTCTGAGTCGGGATGCATCCAGCACTACTTGATCAATCAAAGCTGCGGGTTTGATTCGGGCAGCCACAGCAATCAAGTCTACAAATACGATTTTCATGTGCGTTCGTTCATGAACTCGTGTTAATATACGGTAATTTAAAGTCCATGACCAGCATCGAGCTACGTGTTTGTCTATTGTAGACAATACAGTTTCAAAACAGAAGGTGAAAGCATATTGATAGTCATACAAAAAAGTAAACCTTGGTACACACCGTAGACAGTCTGTTGGCATCTATGCGTAGAACAGTTGCCTGCAACTTCTCGAACACACCGCCAGAGCGCAGATGGACGAATACCTGACGGTTGCATTACTGATTCATTTTACGTGTGTAAATAGAACAGACGATTTCCTCAAGAGCTTGTTAAGTGTAAAGACTTTTTATGACCGGTGTACATAAGGCATTAGCGAGCACACACAATCAGACAAACACAAAATCCCTTAGTCGTGCGTATGTGTGTGTGTGATTCTCTCTTCGCTGCTCACAAACACATTTAAGTATACAGTGTGAGCGTTACTGTGTATGCACAAAGTTGTTGTTTAGTAACAAAACATGTATGTGCATGAGTGGGCAGAAGATCGCCTCGTGCCATATAAACACGAGGCGACCACGTCTTCCTTTTATGTTCATAAGGCATGTCATTCTTTTTCGTTCTTCTACTTATAATTATTGGTTAAATGTCTATTCTGGGAAATTGGGGACTGGCTCACGGGGGTAGCAATAGAAGCTACCGTAGAAGCCATATGTCCTGTTTATTTGTCTACTATAATCACGTGCGGTGGATTGAACCGAATATAGGAATTCATGGGCAGCGTCATCCAAATTTGGATATTCAGTCCGTCTAGCAGCTGGGAGTGAAAAATATTCAAAAACTATATTATTCAAAACTTCAAACCCATAAGTCCTTTACCGTTGATTAGTGTGAAGAATGGGGAAGTAAATAAAATAAATATATATATATTGAATAAATTTATATTAATGTATGTCGTAAATTAAATCAATATAAACGAACGCTGAGCCCTGGCTGGCCCACCCGTCCGACCGACCGCCCGACTGACCTAACCGCACCGAACGGTACCATTTCTCACTTTCTACGCCTCAGCGCGTCCGCTTCAATGACTGACTTGCGGCTGCACCGGACGGCCGGCCATGGCGTGACACACACACACACACACACACACACACACCACACACACACACACACACACACACACACACACACACACACACACACACACACACACACACACACACACACACACACACACACACACACACACACACACCACACACCGCACACCACACCACACACCACACCGCACACCATACCACTCACAAATGCGATTGTGAAGCATACAATTACACGCTCCAACGTGCAGCAGAGGTTCATAATCACATTATCAACCTAGAAAGGTAATGTATGTAATAGATAGTGTATTTCATCTGTTTGCGTGCGTGCGTGCGTGCAGATGGGTGGGTAGATGGCATGGCGTGCCTTGCAACGTGGTGTAGTGTCGTATGTGAATGTGTCTGTAGTGGTGACACTGCTTATGTGTGGTTCGTCTGCACACATTAGCGGATCCTTGCAATTGTTTGTGTTGTTTCTTACATTGCGCTTTGGATAGAATCGACGCTTTGTTTTCTATCTTGTAAAGCGAAAGGGTTTTTATCACACGTCTCCGCCTTGCTATATTTGATGCATGTATAAGCCCAATGAAGTAATTCCAGATGGTGCTTCATGTTACTGATTTAAATACATTTATTTGGGACGTTCATTTGCAAAAGGCATGTGTTAGTATGCTCTAACTGCACGTGCACCGCACCGCTCTGCGGCATGTACGGGGCCTGGTTCCAATGGTAGTGTAATAGGAAGTTTCGGTGGGTCGTGTTTCTAACACTATTTATTGTATTTATATTTGTGTACATAGAAACGAATCGCAAAAATGGGTGGAGACGCAGTCAAAGGAGCCAAGATCTTCAAGCAAAGATGCTCTCAGGTAAGTATACAATGTTACCAGCTTTAGTTTTTCGACTAGGGCTCTGATCTATTCGGTTGGTGTTCTTCCTCCCTATGGAATAGTTTGATCTATTGATTGCTAATCCCCTCGTTTGCCTGTGTTTCATTTAGTGTCACGTTATCGAGAAGGATGGTAAGCATAAGACCGGACCCAATCTTTATGGTTTCTTCGGACGCCAAACCGGACAATCTGCTGGATACGGATACACCGAAGCCAACAAGGCCAAGGTACTTATTTATCTGCATTCGTTGTGGATACTGTAGTGTAAATTAAGTTTGATTGTATTCTAAGACCTTTCTCGTTTGACTTGCTAGGGAATCACATGGGATGAGGAGACCCTCGACATTTATCTCACCAACCCGAAGAAGTACATTCCTGGAACCAAGATGATCTTCGCTGGTCTTAAGAAGCAAAAGGAACGTGCTGATCTTATTGCGTTCCTGAAGCAGGAGTCCTCTTAAGTGATGTTATGATTACTCTTTAAAATACCCAAGCTGCACTTTTGACTTCACAACGACAGCGGAGTGGAGGAACTTAATCTCACTTCAGGTTTAACGCGTGTGTTAGCTCATATACAAGCATGCATGTCGATCGACGTAGTGTTACCAAACTAGAAGCTTGGGGTTTGCTGTAGTGAGACGATCTGCTTCTCCCTCGCTCTCGTGGTTCCGTCCGGACACGTAAGACTGATGGATGTCCAATCACTTGTTAATAGGTTTTGGTTAATTACCGTACTAGTATGGTGTATAAATAAAGATTTTGGTGTATTCACGTAACTTATATCTTGAAAAGATGTGCTGTGTGTCGCAGTAGTCCCACAATCGTTCTCTTTTTAGGTCAGACTACTTGGTGATGCTTCTATTCCAGTTGAATTGACACTGCTTCAATCTTCGTATAAATAAAGATTTTGGTGTACTCATGACAAGATGTGCTGTGTCGCAGTAGTCCCACAATTGTTCTCTTATTAGATCCGACTACTTTGTCATGCTTCTATTCCGGTTGAATTGACACTGCTTCAATCTTGGTACGAGGCCAGTAATATCTTTGTGATGTTTCATTCTTGCCAAGAGGCCGTAGAGTCTTGATTGTTCTCCTCCGGTCCGTACGTAAAACCCGCTTTCCATTATGCGACATGGTCGAACGTGTTTTCAATTGCGATGAGCATTATAGTTTATCTTCAACGTAAATCACTAATTTCAATAAGAATGAGACACTCAGCAGGCCTGCAAAAATCGTTTGCTGCTCCGTCGAGCAATGTGGTTTATGAAACGTTTCGCAAGAATGCGCGAGTAAATAATTGTCGAAAAATTCGGGGTATAACGATGAGCATGTGCTGTGACTACTCAACAAAAAGTTCAGATAGTATTTGGGTAGAGAAAAGCAAACATCATACATGCCGAGAGTGGATTCGTTGCTTGATAATGAATACAATTTGAAAACTCTATTTATTTAAGTCCACGTATATGTAGGTTTTTGAGTTTGACACAGGTGTTTAGATCATGGATATAATTTTCATTTGAGACAAACTGCTAGTTTCGCGCCCATTTTAAATAGGACAGAGTTGCTACAATAGTTCATAATACCAAACCAGCACTCACTAGAATACACACTATGCATGCATAAGCGTGATAACCTATAGGATACACAATACAGCACAAATAGCACGACATACAGCCCTGCCTGTAGTATTATTAGGTAAGACAACAATGGTGCTGAAATACAAAATGATTGTGGATTTCTACGTGAATGTTACGTTTATTTTTGCTAAATACTATATGAGTAAAGCGTAAGTTGCGTGAAACGCTCAACTCCACTATCAAATACCAGTATGTGAAATCTTCTTCAAGCAGGCTTTCCCTGCTTCTACCTGGATATCACATTCAGTCGCACCATTGAACATTCCAGTAGACATGATCGATCTATGGCAGATGGTAAGATCTCTGAAGAAGTTAAAACAGTTATCTCCGGTAGCTCTCAACTGGCATATTAATAGCAAGTTCTATATGGATGTTCACATAAAAATACAGAGAGAACGATAAATGAAATGCTTGGCACTGGTATCCTAACAGCGCAATGCGTTCTTACAGTTGAAGGGACGAACACAAAAGAAACAAAGAACCATTATTTTATGGAGAAAATCACATACTTTAAAACAGACAATGGTATAATTTAACAGGAGATAAGAACTAAAGGTGCAACTATTAATACGTGTGCCCTGCTAATATCGGACAGAAGATAAGCAGATGGGCATTTGTTCGTCCTAAGTTGTTGCAATTTCCTTTCAACAAAGACGAAGGAACTAGAATAGATACAGTAAGTGGTTACGTATTCGATATACTTATGAAAGAAAACAAAGCTTGATATTTTGGTGCACATCCATCTTCCTGCTAGCGCAACTCGTGTCTAGTACTTTATCTGTACACGTAAAGTTGTGAAGTAGCATTACTTGCTTACCCTTTGAAGATGACAGTCACCGTTGCCTTTATCTAAACACGCCTTGTATTTCGTGTCCTCTCTCTTGCATCTGTTCTTAATCTTCTCTTCCATGGCGATTGATATATACGTATAGATGAGTACGGTTGAATGCACGTGGGTGTGTGTGTGTGTGTGTGTGTGTGTGTGTGTGTGTGTGTGTGTGTGTGTCTGTGTGTGTGTGTGCTTGATGACATTTTTTTATATTTGTTTTACTATTGCTTTGTGTTCACGTTATGTTATCGATTCTAATCTATCGCACAAATGCATATACATGCACTGTACCAGCGCATCACGCATGGACAGACTTCAAGTTATCAAAATTTGCCTACTTAGTTGACATATTC
Source organism: Creolimax fragrantissima (assembly GCA_033442365.1). NCBI lineage: Eukaryota > Ichthyosporea > Ichthyophonida > Creolimax > Creolimax fragrantissima. The sequence goes on along the minus strand of JAWQFL010000021.1, from coordinate 844,785 downwards.
ATGTATTCAAACGCACGTGCAAGCGCAGCACGTATGGACAGACTTAAAAGTTATCGCCATATGCCTACCCAAATTTTTGTTCAGTATTCATCGCTCGCACTGGTTTTATCGGAGTTTTTGAATGGTTGAGTATGTGATATATATGACACATACACGATGATTCAAGGAAGTAATTTCAAAAACAGTGTTACATGCCTCCAAGTGACCGACGTGTCAACAATAGGGAAAGAATGTAACATGTACTATTTGTGTATAATAACGACAACACTAGCTGCTGCGCATACATTCTCCTTTCGGATTGAATTTTCTGCCGAGTTTCACAAATCCTCTTCTGAACGGTCTTTCGAAGTTCATTTCCTGACATATGTTCTTTTTTGAGTTCTCTACTCCTTACCTCCAACAGTCGTCATTGTACTATTAATCGTAGTTGTACTTATATTCGATGGTAAATATACGTGTTATTATCTTGTCATAGCGAATCACAAGTATATCAACACACGAGTCCATCATACAAAATTTATCATATCTACACGCATGCGTACTTATATACGCTACGGTTGTTTATTTATATTCGTCACACTAGAAATGACGGAACAATGTTGTAAGGTTTTAAACACTTCAGCTGACTCAGATACTCTGGTCTGATACCTTCTGTCTTGAGAGTAGCTACTCAAAGTTGCCATTGTGTGGAATCTTCCACCTCTCGCAACGCAATAATTAAATGTACACTTTTACATTTGTGCACGTACGTCATTCAAAGGATTCCATCAGCTTAAGAATAGAGGGAACATGCTTGTTCGGTGTAAGACATTCAATCTCTAACCCACTCAAGTATTCTACTTTGATACCTTCTGCCTCGAGAAGGGATACACCTTCACACTCGACAAAGTGTGCAGGCTCTTTGACACCAAGTACCACTGTCCCTACCTTTGCACTGATACACCTAGCCGTGCAATCCCTAGTAGAAAAATACAGTGATCATATAAATTTGTGCGAATGAATGTGATTGCAGGATTCCAAGTATGAGTAAGCTTTAATACACTCTACACCAATGCATATATAAAAAATTGCATGCACAACTACAGTACTGCTTAGTTTATATAGCTGGATTGTAGGTGAGGAGTATTCGCCCGAAGACTCGATGGGTGAACATTAATCCATTATTTATACCAACAAAAAAAACCATATTACAGTTTCGCGAACACTGTGTAGAAAGTTGTGGTAGAAGTCGTGGGTACAGTCAACTGTAAACACAGTATCATGAACACATACCTACATGAAATTACACACTATTTTAGTATATTAACGTACCTGTTACCGGAAAGGCGTTTGCTACATGGTTCCATAGTGGTGTACAATGTGCAGCCCTCTCCAGAGATCCCATTCTGTTCCAATTTTGTTAACGCAACCTGCTCTGCGTGAGTGTTACCTACAATCATATAGTTTGTGCATGAGTGTATGTGTGTGTGTGTGTGTGTGTGTGTGTGTGTGTGTATGTCCGTCGGCGAATTGTTTCAGACAAGTGTGTTCGAACGCTGCTATAAATTATTAGCCATATATCAATATACATAAGTACATGGTAGAATACGGCTACTTGAAATGACAGCACATAGAAAAAGGCATAACTCATGTGGGTAGCTCAATATATGCGACAGATGCATAAAACATGCGACTAAGATAGAAATTTGTGTAAAACGAAACAATAGAAATATGCAGACATAGGACCATACATATATTCAGACGTAAATGAGGGAAAATACTATAAAGAAGAATTAATATTGGTAAGAGTGTCTTAAGAGCACACAAAACTTTGTCTATCTCTGCGCTTTCCATATTGTATGCCGGCCGGCCGGCTAATCGTATATATGAAATCTTCAATAAGATTGAACCCAAGCACATGTAGTTTAACATGCATGTATAGTTATCTGTACTTACTTTGCTTACACTTAAACTTCAATAAATGTCTACCACTATGCAAACTTCTGAAAGAGAATACAAGTACCTTCAATTTCTCTGCTAAATCCCGTTGCAATAACACCATCACCCTTAGTAATAACGCAACCTACACAATACGCAGAGTCTACGGGTATACTTTTCTTCGCCTCTTCAATAGCCAACCGCATGTAGTGGTAGTGATCGTGAGCGCTCATGCTTCCAACAGTAGTTCGACTTCGACGATGGAGGTTGTGTTTACGAACGAGTAGTAAACGCTTCTGCGTGTGTGTGTGCACGTATTATGTGTCGCTGGGGCTGGGACGGTTACAAACCGTTCACGCAGACGCACGTGCAAGCACAAGACGTTCGTTCCTGACGGCAAAAAAATAAACACAAACACACACGTTACCAACGGCAGAGAACACGAAGTGATATTAACGCACACGAACACCTACGCATGTACTTATATATGCACACTTCATTGATCTAATGGCGTACAAGCACCTGTGAATACTTACTAGATTTGCGCATAATGCGCTCACGCAGTACGTTGCGTGTTCCTGATCAACTTAAAACATGCTCGTTGTGACGACTACACATGGTGCAATGTTGAAACATCCGCATGCATCGGTCTAGGGATGGTGTGCACGAGCATGTTAGACTTGCCATTCTCTTATACCTTTCATTTTCACGAATAGTTCACATCAATGGAAAGAGCAAAGTGTTCGCTTCTCTACAACTTGCCCCGTCCGGTTCCCTCATGATCGATCTACTACACCGCCTTGTCCTCTGATTTTCTAGTCCGTTGAACTAACATTACCAATTCTTTATCCAATCGAAGCACCTGTCGTGTGTGTTTACAGTCTGTTTTCATTATACTCTTCGTTTTGCCTTCCACCCAATCTCTACGTTTAATGACAATATTGTCGAAGTCCGCGGAGTCCTATTTTTCTTCCTAAATTCTAGCGGCGCGGCGGCTGAATTATGTCTAAACCAAGACGCTTAGGCTTTCCTTCGTATATTGTTGTATATAAGTAAGAATGTATTTGACGGCACTATGGTATGGGAGTGTTTGGCTGGTGAATCGAAATCCTCTTGCACATTGTAATGGAAATAAAGATTTCTGTTGTACGAGGACGACAAATCACATGTTCAAAGAGTAGATGCTCAGAACTTCTGTACTCTATCGTATATAGCAGTACCAGTGCAACTGATTTTCTATACATGAATTGTTCATGCAATCATTCTTGCTTGTCTACAATCACGGAACTATAGATGTTGCAGACATATCTGCTCTGTATGGTGATAAGAACGGATGAGAGTAATACTGACATGTTACACAAACTTCGAGAAGAAGAATCTATTCCTTGTCGTTAATCAAAATGACAGAGGAGAGACATACATACACTCGTGAGTTGTCCCTAGCAAAGGTAACAAACATTCAAAAATGCAATAAGGGTGTGCATTGATTATAGGGTTTTACGTTCCGGTGACAGGATTGGAGGGGATAGTCAGTTTTTTGGTGGGCGACATTAAGACAGTCATCAATCAATCTCTTTTCGAGTGCATATACACAGAAAAACGAACCGAATGAGACATAAAACATATAAATTGTGTTCTATCTTTATATTAGGGCTAGCGTACATACAAAGCAGAAGATACATTAATAGGTTTTGCTCATTCCCTGAAGTAGCCCTCATGATGAGGCAGGCAATCCCAGCTCACAAAAGAAATCGAATATTAAAATCCACATGATTGGGATAATGTGTACCATCAAGTTTTTATTCTAGATTAATGCATAGTGGGTCATATTGGGTCATATAGTTCAGAAAATAGATAAAGAAACTAGTTAAAAGTACAGTGACCTACACAGATGCCCTCCAAAATGAAGACATTTACAATCACAAGCGTTTTTTCTGGGCCGAGAAGGGACTCTTAATGAACAAGAGAAGCAGTAATGGAGCATGTGTTGCGGGGGCAAGATTTCGTGGATCGAAAGACAAAAGTGTGACGTGTGGACCTCCGTGCATAGTTAAGAGCAGTATCGTCACGCACGTCCGATGGAAGATATATGTGCTTATAGTTTAACATCAACGCGTGGCGAGAATTTGCTTGCTCATAACAGGAACGCACAAGTAACCAAGACGCACGGCGACGAAGAATGTATGTCCATGTCCATCAGAGAATGCTCACTCAACACACGGCACGTCCTCACCACGTGCTAATAAGAGACGAAACAAACAAGCAACAAACACATGCGGTGAAGAGGTTCTTCATAACAAGACAAAAGCATCATCACTACATACATATATAAATACATATATACACCTTCATTCATACATGTTACATACACAATAGCTGTGGAGCAGGTGAGGGACGTTTGAATGTTGCTCTTCAAGATGGTAAACATCATCACTTCGTGCACATACAATACATATACATACATGCATGCATACATACCTAGCTGTGGAGCGGCAGTTGCGGGACGTCGGTCTCCTTCCTCTCACTGAGATAGTAATAAAGAAAGCGAAAGGAAGGCCAATGAGTGCTTTACGTTAGAAACGGTTTGTGCTCGTGTGTGCATATTTGCGATAACGTAGTTCACTGAACGTAAGTTGTATAACGCCCAAGTGTTAAATTCTTAAATAATAGGTAAAGTCTCTCAACTCACTATCGTTAATTTTCTTTTATCGTTAATTTTCTTTTATCGGTTTAACGGATCGGTTCCAAAACCAATTGAATTGGCGATGCCGTCAGTATTTATGCAATGATTACCACTCTAACGTTATATACGTATAGTCGTTGGAAGGTTACATTGTAGTTTAACGTTATATCGAGTCATGGTGTATTACAGGAACAACAATCTGGCATTAAAACATAACGGTTATTCCAAACTTGGGCAAACACAAACAACTCACAGCACACGAAGTGTTCACTACACACACACACACAACACACACACACACACACACTCTCTCTCTCTCACTCTCTCACACACTCACACACTCACTAACGTAAACACACACGGGCTCACACACTCACACACACGTCCCACGTAGAAATTCGATAGACACACCGTCACATACGCACGTGCTGTGAGGGGTTCGCTAGGGGCGTACTGATCTGCAACATTGAGTTGTAGTTAGGAAAATGAAGAACCGTTTGCAAGAACTACAACAGGAGGCTGGTAACCCTCCGCCTCCTGACTACGAGGCATACGATGTAGATGGTGAAGATAATGATGAAGAAATGGATACTGTACGTATACTTATATTCGCGCGCGTATATATATATATGTGTGTGTGTGTGTGTGTGTGTGTGTGTGTGTGTGTGTGTGTATATATATAGCGTTTGTGTATGCATGGATGTAGTATGTCGTGTTGTTGTTCTGTACGTATATTGTGGGTTGTCGTGGGCAACGTGTGTGGGTACAGTTGAAATCGCGACTGTCGAAAGAGTCTTGTTTGAGTGTTACATGGAGACTTGGTGTACATGGGGTGGGGTGTATATATGAAGATATTCTGTTGTACCGTGCTTCGAAACGTTTTGTGTTTTCACTTTGTTAATGCTGAGTGCGTCTTATTTGGATCGTGCATTAATACTGGTGTTGCTTTTCGTTTGTTCGCCTCTGTACTTGTGCTTTGCATCTCAATGCCCTTTCACGAAGTTTAGCAAGTGTGATTTCGTGTACACACAATGTGCGCGAGTAAGCTCACAAGTCTTACAATCTCTCTCTCTCTCTCTCTCTTTTTCTTTCTTTCTTTCTTTCTTGCTCAGCACACACACACACGAGCGCGTACATACATGCCCATACATGATCGTACACATTGACGTTTTTAAACATTCACACTCGCGTACATCCCAAATTTTCAAACACTTATACCTGCACAATTCGCCTGTGCTACACATGGTAACAAACAAACGGATTGTTTGATAACCCGTCGCCACTCATATGGACGTCTTGGCTATATAATTAGTTTCACAAAAAGGTCGAGTTAATCCGAGGGGAGATTCAAAATGTTGAAAAGAATATAAAAATCATTGCTGAAAAGCATGGGCAGGCGCTTGCCGCCATTAGTGAAAAGCAGGGACAAAGTATGACATGGATTGTTTGAATTTCCCGATTATATATATATATATACTATGGGAATGAATTGTTTGAATTTCCCGATTGTATATATATATATACTATGTGAAGACTATGTGAAGATGTGTTTTACTTACGTGTGGCATGCGCTTTTCAGACGTATGTGATTGTGAGCATGGTTTTTTTAGACTTTTAATATGACGACTGGCGAATCCCGTTAGCACTGGCATAAGTGCTTGGTTTGAAGCATGGGTGCGTATGCATATGCACTTAAGCACGTGCAAATGCACGTACGTGCACTAAATATGCTTTTTGTATACTGGCTGGACGGGCTTAGCACGTTCAAATGGTTAAATATCATGTGAATTTCTCTTGTCTCGGCCATGGATGTGTACTCCGTACGAATGTGAGAATTGTGAGCATGAAATATGGAGATGCATGCTATATGAAATCGTTATGTGATATTTTTTTCTTCTATTTAGTTATGATGAAGTCACATGTATGTATAGCTAATTTCACTTAGTTGTACCTTATTGTCTTAAACTGATTAAAATATTAACAAATATTCTGGTCCCAGAGAGCAATGAGGAGCTCGACGAAGTTATGGGAGAAATCACACGCTCAGCTAATCGCGTGCGAAAGGAACTCAAGGCCATGGATGCACAAATCAAGGAAATCCCGGGCGACCAGGCCGGCACGGCCACCACCCGTATGAAGAAACAACAGGTAAGTATGTGAAGGAGTATACATGCATATACAATATAATATGTATGTGTGCATGTGTGTACATATGCTCATATTCTTCGGCACGAAGTTATTTGTTTTTTTGGGAGAGCTTTTTGTTTGGTTCACACGCTTGTCTCAAGTTCGTGATACATAAAACATTACCTGAGGGTCTGTGCTTGTGTCAAAAGTATTACCAATGTACGTGACCGTTTGTCCCATTTCCTTCCTTTTCGCCTATGATAAGCATTCCACGCTCTCACGGAAGTTCGTCGAGGTAATGACTGAGTACAACGACGTGCAGACAAGGTACAAACAAAAGTATCGTGATCGCGTCAAACGTCAATTTAAAATTGGTATGTTTATAAATGCATCTCTGTCTGTATTCTTCTGAATTGCCAATGTGTGCGTCTTTATGTTTAGTTTGTTGGATGTCTTGATGAAGTATGAACAGACATATACTTAGCCTATCAGATATAACCATATTTTATTGCGGGTTCAAGTTCGTGCGGGTTCAGTCAGTTTGGTTGTGTACGAATAGTAGCGATTTCTTTGAATTGTTTGTACTGCGTGGGCATTTGTATATTAAAAATAATTTTCTTTTGCACTTTGTCGTTGATTATACTCTTGTTTGTAGTACAGACATGTCATGTACGCGCTCCCTCGACTCATTAGCGATTATGTTTGAATTATTCAAAGCGAATGACGTATTCATAATCGAACTCATTGTCACATTCTCTTGTCGCTTCTCTCATTATTAATGTGAAACAGTTAAACCGGATGCCACGGAAGAGGAGATTGATGATGTACTTGATAATGAAAAGGGCAATACAATCTTTGCGCAGCAAATGTTGTCTCAAGTGAGTGAGTTGATTTTACACATTCATCCCGACTTCATTGTCCACACGTCAAGCGCATAACGCACACATCCACACACTTACACATACACAAATCACATACACACGCACCCATGTACATGTGTACACATTCTACGGTGTAGAATCATGCTGAGGCTCAACAAGCACTAGAAGATATCCAGGATCGACATAAAGACTTGATCAAATTGGAGAAATCCATAAGAGAACTACACGAGTTGTTCGTAGATATGGCTATCTTGGTCGAACAGCAGGGTATGTGATTGTATAGAAATGATGAATATGCAAATATGAACGCATATACGCGTACGCATATATTCTCGATGCTATCATCTGCCGGTCTGTCATGTTACCATGACTTCTATGATCAGCATTCAGGTGCCATACTTACTAATTTCTGTGTGGACATACAGGAGAAATGGTGGATCGTATCGAGTTCAACGTAACTCAAAGTACGGATTACGTGGAGTCTGCTGTGGTCGAACTCAAAGAGGCACAACAATATCAAAGTTCAGCACGCAAGGTTAGCAAATAACTGTCTATACTGTGTGTACATGCCACTACAAATGCGTGTGTACATAGCGTGTGTACAGTGCATACAAACTCGTATATGTATATCTCGGCATACGGACACATACTCCATTTATATGTAAATTGTCATACTATGCGGAGGTACATGCAATACACAATTGGCCTTCCATTTCCATGATCCCTTGTTATATATATTAAGATTATGCTGCAATTGTTCACACATTGTTCAACAGATCATCCTCTCATGTTTATCAATTTATATTTTATTGGACAGAAACAAATAATCTTCGCCACGATCGTCTTAATCATTCTTATCATCATCATCATCGTCCTTATCTTGCAATTTAAGTAAATGAATAAACAAATGGAGAAGTCCTATATGATATGCTCATTCACAGACAGCATGCACTGTTTATGTATGCCCAACATACGGACTGTCTTGTGAGTCACAGTAGAATGATGGTGCACTTCAAGTTGATCTGACAAGGCTCACTTTGTGGACTGGTTAGCTACACCCATAGCTGAATCCGCAATACACTTGATGTAAGACAACAAAGGCCAAGCCTGAGAATAAAATATAGATATATTCAATTCAATGTTGCGAGTATGGTCGTCAACTACGAATATCAAATATCAATATCACCGCCATTGTTCGACACCATATACATAAAGATTCCATCAACGATTGTGTTGTTTCGGTGTCAAAGTAGTCATAGTACATGCGACAGTCCCCTGACCATATCCGTGCGCGTATGTAGGTCCATTATCTTTCAGTGCACGCAGTATATTTTGGGCTGTCCAGTCTTCAAACCGAAGCGCCTTCTCCTCCCGGAAACGGCCTGTATTTGGGGTATATGACAAACAGTTATTGAGGAAGCAGTTGGTGTGCTCGTGCGAGTGTGCGTGTTTGATCATACCTACTGCGATTCGCTCGATGAATGTGGCATGTGCTGCTGACCCTAATCTTACACCAACGTCTCTTATCAGGGAACGAATGTAGAAGCCTCCATGAACAGTACAATCTAAATGAAAAAATGAGATCAATCAAATAAAAACACTCGTGCTTAGGCAAATGTTCAAATGCAACTATCAATTCTCACTCTTAATAATGACTTGTGTACATAAATGCGCACACCCACCTCCATCGAATGCAGGTAGTTTGTCATCTGTAGCACGAAAACACAGGGAATCGCACACCACTTCGCGTGCAGGAGGTGGTGATATTGACGTCTCATTTTCACTGTTCACTGACTCGCGCTGTAAGTCAGACAGCCTTGATCCTCCTCTCTTTAACGCAGAATATCTACGTTATTAGATTATATTAAGAAAGTACAAGTAAAATATTTATGTATATATATTTGCTAAGAATGTACGAACGACTATAAATGCATGCATATAAATGGATAAGTATATATATTTGTACACATATACACGTAAATCAATAATGGCTTTCTCTGTACATACATGGGTGCCACTTGCAATATTTTCCCTGTATATTCACTCGCCAATTCCTCATTGAAATGTTCCGCACGAACGTGATCTACAATATAAACAGTTCGATGATTCGATTGAGCACGTAATTCATTTGTGTGTGTGCTGTAAATGAACTGTATCTGTGTTCGTTGTTCGTGTGTTTCTACTTGTAGATACATACCACAAGGAGCTATACGGTTTACTTTTCCCGACACATCTAAAGTATCCGTCTCGGCGCCCAAGACTCCACTGAACCGATAGCTCTGTAAATGGCCATATGGTACAACGAGAGCAAAAACAAATGAGTCATACATCATCACTTTATACAGTTATATACAACACGCGTATGGAATAGGGACGCTATGAAATCACACGATATCACAGCGTTGGCTGTACCTTAACTCCAGTCAGCATACTATGCATCATCTTTGTACCTTTATTTATTCCGATCACTGTGAAACTCGGCAAGAAAAATGAGACGTAAATGTGAGTGAGGCTCTCTTATTTTGTGAATGTATCTATAAATGATTCACACATAGTATACGTAGAAAAGTTCGTTAAATATATGCTCCATCTGTGAATGAATAACATTGACTCCATTGTGTGGTGCATACATAGTGAAAGGAAACATCAATGTCAGCATATAAGCACGCAATGAAAGGTATTCACTTCAGCGTAAAACTACATTAAAGTATATATAACCTTAAGTATGTGCACATACCTAAAACCCCTTGGGCCTCTCTATCCAATGTGCCACCATGCCCTACTTTGATCCTTTCAGCCGGCTTTCTACGCGGACGAAATTCTGTATAAACACAAAATGCGTGACTGTGTAAATATTTGCATTTGTATATGGTTGTGAAAGTACAAGCCAGTGAGCACCTTTCGAACTTATGGGTAGGGATCGGTGTGGGTGTGAGGTACCCCTTAAATGGACATACACCCATGAGGATGGTCGTGTAAACATAAATGTGAGTTGCGAATCAATACATCGAGTATATGTAGGTGCAGGGATGGAGGAAGGTAACATTTCGACATGAAATGATTATTTTCTTATGCTCGGAGCGTTATAAGCGTAGATCGCAACATGTGAGAGAATATCTTTGAACTTCAATACTTTAGGATTTTAGAACAGGAAATATGCTTTAGGCATGGTTTAGGCCGGATGTGGCAGAAAATATTTTGTTTTGCGCTTATATTTGTGTAAGTAAAAGAGAGTGCGAGATAAAATGTGTGAATATAGGTATTATCATACTTACCTCTTATATAGCTAAAATGCATGATAGCACATACAGAATAGTGCCAAGATGCAGCAATCACTATACACTTAACCTTTAAACAAAAACTTTAAAATTTTCAGTAGCACTGTCCATGCATAGGAAGAAACCTGCTGGAACGTACCCCGGCATTGAACGAACGTTTCAACTATGAATGAATATTTTACTACTATACATGTGCGCCCACGTACATACCAATATACATTACAGTATGCGCACAGTATTCTCGTAAGTAGAGAAAAATATATATGTACAAACACATAATACATACCGTACAAACATTCACGCAAATATACCTACCTCGGCCGTGCAAAAGTACCTTGATGATTTTGACAGCGGTGGATGAAGCCATCCCGCGAGGTTTATACACGGCTATTACGCCTGAATGAGGTTGAGACGCATACATTCTCTAACAACTGGCAATGCAATATAATAGTCTACTAGTTTGGCACGATCAATACACCAAGCAGGGAATTAGTGCAGAAAATAATACTAATTGCTGACGAATTCTATTGCATGTAGGCAATGTGCATGAGACGTACTTATTTCAGAAGTGTATGAGGACTGTGTACACTGTTGGACAGTATTCGTGCACGCCTATGAGTGTACATGCACTCGTATAAGTGTATGTTCGGATATTCTTATATACGCATGTATATTGTTGTGTGTTTCTTTTGAGTTTTGTTTGTTTATAGAAACGCTTATCAGTTGACACGTGCTGTTGACGTTTGGTGACACGTAGCCACAATGCTTGACAAACATGTTGAGCGTGAGCGTCGTGGTGCTGCTGCATGTAACTGACCTCTTACATGAAGTCGTAAGAGGCTGGACCTATTTATTGAGCTCAGACGATGGATGGGGTGGGGTTTTTCTATACTACTACCAATGTTTGAGGCGTACATTAACAGAGGGAACACATGCGAAGTATGTGTGGTCACACATTGTTTATTTCGTTGCTACACCACATAATAAGCGTAAATAACGTTGAATTTCGATTGTTTATTGTACAGCAGCACCCACCGACCACGCTAAGACACCGAGACATCCCCCGATACCCACTGCAAACGGTGCTGGCAAGCCTACGCCGTCTACAAGAACCGCACCGACGAGCGCAATAGATGAAGACACTTTTGGAAAGGCAGACCTATGTGTATTGCATGTATATCAAACGTGCTTTTACTAAAAGAACATATAATAAAGAATCATTGTGGTATTGTATAAAGCACTGTATAAATGCAATCAAAAAAGAATACACATCGACGAAGACACAACTATCTACATGTGGCACAAGTAGCTTCCCTGTTCATACTCCAATGAATTCCGCACAGTTCTCCACAACACAATATATGTATTATGACATATAATTAACACGTACCTCTTATGTAGTTCGTCGTACATGGAAAACACAGACGCGCAGATAAGACCTACTGCCGCGGCGTTGAGTCCGGGAAGTATGTATTTGTACGCTTGAACCTTTCTTACTTTGTGCCAGAAGGGAAACACGCCTACACATGCCAAGTGCCAGGGCGCAGTTCACACGCACAAAACAACCGTTATGTTGCAATACACAATTGCGAATGGTTTGTTAGAATAAGAAAGTAAAACCACTGTCGGTTCGTACTATATAGAATTTGATATAATTGGAAATATCACTGAAGAAACAACAAATGTCATCTACTGACTAAACCAACAATGTTTGTACCGACTGACAACACAGTGCGGAAAAACCAAGAACCCCTCGTAAACACAACACGATAAGGATAAATTCAAGAAAAACACATTGTCATACCGAAGATAAGGACAACGCCTGGGACAAACATTCCCAGCCAACAAGCGATTGATCCCACAAGAAAGTTATGACCAGCATTGTGTGCTATAACAGCACCAAGGTATGCTGAAATGTTGAACATAGGACCTGTGTGCATGCGCATACAATGGCACTATTTTGAGTATATATGGGACTGGTGGTATAACATTCTTGTAAATGTGTAATGTATGATGAACAGACACTCTATTAAAAAGTATATAAACGCTTCTGTTGCCCACAAGACGCGCTATGCGCACTTGGGAGCTACATGAATATTGCGTGTGCTTCGTTGGTGCGCACATTGCGTGTTTCGTACATACCAGTACTCTCACATAGCCACATACATGTGCTCCTGCCACTACATGCGCACATACATATATAGCACAACGTGTGGATGTAATACATATGAATGTAGTTGATGCTACACATGAATGGGATATACACATATACGAGTATGACGTGTGTATACCCGGCATTGCTTGAACGACTCCCAATCCAGTGAGGAACTCTCCGTGGGTGATCCATTGGTGATTATTGCAAAGCTCAGTCATAAGAATAGGTAAAACAACTGGACCTCCACCGTACACAAGACTGCCTGTATAGAAGAACACCTATACAAGTGTTTAAATTAATATTTATAACTTGTAGGAGCAATATGCATATACACACAACGATAATGAACAGAATGACATACATGTCCTTCATTCAACAATGCCTGCACACTCATTGAAACACAGGCGTACAAGCATACGAAAACTATATACGCGCACGCAAACGTGCAAGCGATGTTTGTACATGTTTATGACCTACTGAAGTACAGACTCTTAGTAATGTATTCCACAGCCACGCCATGAATCCATGACACTGACATATCCACTTAGCGCATTCTTCAACACCTACGAATATATCTATTCTTAGCGTGTACGCATGCATTTGCATACACATGTAAACACAAAGTTCAACACATGCTTGTTCAAGTTACAAAAACTCACATTTACGACTATACATATATGCATACTTGAAACCAGTAAAATGCAGCGTTTTTAGTGGAATACTCCCAGGTGTTGACAAGAATGGTCGAAACTATAAGAATCGTAGCCCAACCTAGAATCAATAAGATACCGGCAGGTACACTTGGCCCAACTTTATCCACTTTCTCAACCTCATTTGAGACACCATTCTCGCTCTCTACGACACTACTGTAATATGTACATTATATAGTATGTTTGAGTGTGCTGCGTTGGATTTCTTCCCGTCTTGCCAACTAATAACACTCAACATCACAAAGTATGTCTTTAATAAACGTATGAAGTATATACAGACTAAGGTAAGCATAATTTCATTAATTAATACATATGAATGCTTTTATACCAACAAACTAGAATATACTTCACAATTAAACCTAACACATAAGTCGATCATATATATTATTCTACCACTCAACATACTGTGATCTGTTCATAGCAGCCTGTGCTCCATAGTGAGCAATACCTCCAGAGATGATGAGTACAGGGAACAGCCATGCTGCACTGTAACACGTTGATATAGCTGCCGTTACCATAGTGATAATTATGAGGATGTTCGTTTTGCAAATTTTGTAAGATAGAGATTTGGCCGCGACAGCTACCAAACCCAAACCCACAGCAGAGAGACCGGCAGCTGTGCTGTTTTCCCAGGTACCCTGTATGTGTGTAAGTACAAAATGAGTGCTATGTCAAGCGAAATATTTTGTCCTAAGAGTGTGTGCGAGTGTGTTGGACGATCGAGTGTATTTGAGAGTTATCGAACGGACAAAGTATAAATTTGAGAGAACAGAATCTGTGTGAACAACATACCAAAACTTTGAGCTCAGTTAAGAAGGTGGAACCGTAGCCTAGTAGTGTCATCATAATAGCACCAAACACGAGAAAACAGGACCCAGAGAGGAGACCCCCAAGCGTACCTACAAAGTGATACAAGCAAATGCGTTTCGAACGTATAGAAACATGAGAGAATAATCTTAATACTCAAAATTGCGTGTGGAAATTATAATTTGTAACACAGATACATAACACAAACCAACGTGTACAAAGCGAATAAAACTATGGAACCACCACAAGCAACTAACTCACCTTTTGTGACGATCCCAATAGCAAAACTGGTCTGAGTACTAGTGGGCCCTGGGAGACATTGACCAAGGGCAATCAACTCGGCGAATAGATCATTGCTAAAATATCCCAGTCTGCGTGTAAATCATGGACACAATCAAAATGAATGGGAAGGGGAGGGGGGGGGGGGTTGCACATATAATCTGTTTGTATATCGTAGTTGGGCCAAGTTTCGCAAATCATATTCTCTTAAATCATTCACTAAAAGATGCGTATAGATTCACCACCTCGCTTGAACAAACCTCGTGACGCATACATTGCATACTTACTTTTGGCAGAACAACTGCTGAAACATGGCCACGTGAGCTGATGGGCCGCCAAACGCAGTGACGCCAAGAGTAAGGAACCGCTTGGCAATCTCATTATAGCTGAGGGTTGCGATGGCACCCTTCTCGCTCATCAAGGGCTGGTATTCGGACATGCTGCAACACGAACTCACACGGAAGTGATAATAATGATAGTTCTCAATATAATCTTAATCCTTTTAACAATATGCAACATGCATGTGTATATATGTATCCTTATGTCGTTGATAGAGCGCGACCATACAGACGTAAAGGTGCGTGTGTTGTGGATTATGTTGTGGGTTGTGACTGTGTACGGAGGTGTGCTTCGTTTCAATTGTGTTGTGATGTACTTTTCGTCAAGTCATCACTTTGTGAATATAATATATTGAATAAAAATATTGAATTGATTCAAATTTAATTTAAACTCACCAACCATGAGCCGGGAGTGCGCGCGAGTTAGCGACCGTGGAACACATGACAACGGTTCCCCGGTAACGTGGCTTCATTCGTCCTTATGGTTGGTGTGTACGTGAACACTATTACGTACATTTAAAGAACATAACAAAAACATGACGCTCTCTTGCGATGAAACTCTGACTCACATACATTCACTAACCGATTATATTGACTCACTCACTCATTCACTTCACGGACCGACCAACCGACCGACCAAACGAAAGAACAAACGAACTGGCACGTTTCATTCATTTTCTTCTTTCCATTCCATTCATCTCATTTTCTTATACGCGCGGAGAGCTTGGGGTGAGAAGGTAAGTGAAACTGAATCTCACAAATGACAGGTTTTATTCATTCCCTTCCATTACATTCATTTCTTCCACTCCGTTCAATTCTTTTCCAGTAGGAGCGGAGCCTGAGGTGAGAATGCAAGCGACACAGAATTTCACGATTTATTCATCTTTTGCCAGTACGGTCGGAGCCTGGGCTGAAAATGTAAGCAAAACACAATATCACGATTCCAAATTTTCTCATTTCCAGTACGGTCGGAGCCTAGGGTGAGAAGGAAGTAAACCTAAGTTCACGAATGACACTCAATCGTTCCATTTCATTTCCAGTACGGTTGGACCCTTGAAAAGTACAGTATATAAAACTGTACAATCAAATGGGTATGCTTGTTTGTTTTTATATATGTATAGGAATGTTCGTTTACCCTCACCTGCCCATCTGATCTGGCCTAATACCCATCGCACACAAATAAAGTTGGCTGAAGTTTTGTTGACTGTCTTTTAAGCTATTCATTTATATCCACCCACCAACCTGTTTAATTTCCATTCTGGTGCTATGCACGTTGTAGACTCGCGCTGATTGTTCTCCGTAGTAACATGCGAGAAGAATCCATGACTTGCCCATCGGTGACCTTTCCCGTGATGGTCAGAGTGCACATACTAGTATAGAGCAAGGCGAACGCGATTGTTTCATTTGATTTCATAGCTGATGTGTAAATACGGTCCTCATTAAATGATATTAACTATATATCGGTATATACTTTTGAAATTGAATGTGAAGGAATTTGTTTACTTCACGAGGTCTTATACCGGACTACAATAATGTTAAGCATTCCAGTGGCTACAATTAACTCCATACTACAACAGTTTCTAACTTGGGAACTGCTCTGTTTTTCGTTTTGTTTGTGTTACATATATCCTCTCCAAGAAAGTAACATCTACAAGATCGATCAGTTTATCGTGTTGTAAAGAGACGATGAGGAGTCCGTACATTTTCTCGCAAATTGAAACACGAAGATATATGTTTAATCATATACGCAACGGCTGTCCGTGGATGTAAGTGTGGTGTCGAACGCTTTATGTAGAAACAAGTGCAAGGTAGAACCAAAAAACTATTGACGAACAAATATATGAGGAAGTACTTCTAGTTGTTGATTTATTACTTGTTCAATGGAAGTTTTAATAAAATAAAATGTCACACAGGTGTACGTTACAACCGTTAAATGTACGTTTGTACGTATGTCCCTGCATGTAAGTGTAAATGTACATATGTATACAGTTATGGACTCAGGATGTTTTTTTTGGATATTATAACTCGTGTTCTTCGCTATCTCGACGTCTCTTCTCCTTCTTGTGTTTCTTGTGTTTCTTTCTGTCAGAATGATGGAATCCATCCTCGGACAGTGCAGGGTTTGATAGTTTGATCTTTAATACACGCGTCTATAGAATGTATACGTAAGATTGTGAGGCAAAATTAATGTACAACACGCATTGTGTGTGTATCGTGAGTGAGCTAGGGAGTACCTAATTCTCTATGAGGAGAACTGTGCAGAAGGAAGATGTGAATACACGCAACTAAGTGGTTCATAACACTGCACTGACTATCGAAAAAAACATTTGCACTTCGCTACACAAATCAACTACAAATTTACATCTACATCCATTAATAGCACACCTGTGTTTGTGGAGTCCCACTGCCGTCGTCACTACTTCCCATACTCATTCCACTTGTACTGCCCAAATCGCTTGACCGCCTACGCATCATTCGAATCTCATCTGTGTCCACACTCTTCCTTTGCACGGAAGTCTCCTCGCGTACTCTTTCATCATCACCTTGTACAATATCAACGTTGTTGTTTATTGTATTTGTATCAGCATCCAATCCAGATACCATAAGTGAGGGTGAAAGAGGAAGGGTATTATCAATGCGCAGTTTACTAATCGTCTCTTCTTGTCTTCCTGGCTCGTTATCAAGCTTATTACCGGTATGGCTTAGTAAGGGTAGGTGTATATTACCGTTTGCATTTGAACTAGTATCGATATCACCCAGCACGTTCGTGTCCTTGTGCGTGTTTGTATCGGAGTAGTCTATATTGGTCGAACTTCTTTCAACGTGCTTGTTTGCATCACTGCCTGCCTGTACATGTGTGTGAACGTTTGTGTTTGTACATCGAGTCGGCGCAGTTATGGACAGTTTCCGAAACTTGATGGTGTTAGACGGAGTAGTTGAGATTTCCGTGCTTACATCTGGGCGTATTTTTCCATTGGACACTTCACCAATAACCGTACTTCCACTCACTGTCTCGTCAGCCATTGCATTCGCATCCACATTCTCATTACTAATTATATTGTTGACATTGGATATGCCATCCACACCTATACTCAGCTCGCTACCTGTTTGTACTGTTGCGCTGGTGGAACGCACTCGGATGATGTTTCCGGTCACATTGCCTGCTATCGTTTTAAAAAAAAAAAAAAAAAATGTGTGAAGTCCATATAGATGTATATACGATGTATATATATGTACGGACTTGAGCGTATAAGTATTGTATGGACATATATATGTGTGTGAGCATACGTATAAGTGTGAGTCTGTATTCAATGTTTGTGTATGCATGCGTATGGGAGTGCATGAATGAATCGGAAACATACCGTTTGTGGTACCCAGACGTTTTTGTACTTTACGGTCATGCTTACGCTTTGCTTTCGTACTTCGTGGTGTGCCAGTCCCCCATAATCGCTTGTAGAGCTTAGTACAACGAAACATGGCATTTAATGAACCAGGTGACGAAACAAGCCAAGAAATATTATACACAGGCTATATATACGACGAATAGGTCTACATGATATACATATATACCATGACTTTAAGGATTCATACAATAAATATGCACCTATGCGATATTGCTATAGAGGTATATTAATGTATATATGTTTGCATGCAGTCAGTACCTGCATGAATCGCATTCGAAGATATATATCGTAGCATGTCTGCCTATTCATCATATGCCACACTTTCTCAACTAGAGCATACGAAGAGGTTCCTCTGGCCCACTCAATAAAGATAGGCGAATTTTGAAGTGTCTATAATTATATTTTAGAACATTTATCAGTCAAGTGCAATGTACCAATACACCTACATGCATAGCCTGTATCAAGTAAATGGTGATACAACCACAGTGTGTGTAAAAAGATTGAGTAAACAAAGTTCACGGCTAGGTGCACCAATATATGCTTATTCATACACATACATAGGCACTCAAGTCTATCATAGCAACTAAGATTTAATATGGATGCGTCTGTATTATTAAGACACGCACATACATCCATCACACAACCCATCATTGTATTTCAATACCTTCATTGCTATTTGTCTGATACCATAGTCTGGGTCACTTTCCGCGCAGGTGACAATAAACGGTAGAACTTGCATCCGCATTTTCACGCTCAGCTCAACCATACACTGTATAGACGTCACACGTAGACCACGGAAATGTCCATATCTGCGTGTAGTTTACAAAGTACGGGTGTGTACATTTGGCTTTTTGTAAGGACAATCGTCACGAGAATGTAGTGTATGTATATATATATATATATGTGTGTGTGTACATGTATGGGCAGGTTGGGGTATTGTGTGTGTCGGGGTGCACTTACTGTGCCAATTGGGTCAACAATGGGAGAAGCTCGTCCACGTGAAAACGATCACTCAGGCAAAGCTGCGTCAGGACCTGTATTTGGGGGCATATGCATAAGGAGAAAGGGGAGAGGAAGTTCACTTTGCCAATATAAGTGTAATCACCACTATATTTAGCATAAACACAAAATATCATATAAACACGTACCAACAAGCGTACGTGACTACATCGACGTATAAGGCCATGTATCTCGAGGGCGCTATGAATTAGGCGACTGAAATATAAAGCATATTCACATCGTATAGGTGGCTAAGCTGCACTATTATGGGACACTAAACACAAACACTTTCGTAAACCTTCAAGCAATTCCCAAGTACCGATTTGAACATTGTGCACGGTGTGTTTCTTGTGAAAATAGTAAAATGTTGTAATATATAGATGTATGTGATCGTAGTAGTTACATATACATGTCTACACTTTCAAATAACCCTGTGTGACGAGATTCATGCATATATTAGTATACTTACATATACGTATATATGTCTATACCTTTAAACAACCCTGCGTGATGGCATTTGCGTATGTAGGGATGAGCATATCCATGTTCGTCAATCGCACAATGGTCTCGACTACCCTTCTGAGGAGAGGTCTATTCAAAGTGTCCATTTGCGCTTTACTGTTTACTACAACAAACTCACTACGTTCTTTCTTAGTTGTTAGTGCACGAGCAAGTGCTTCCAATAACCCCATGATGTAGAAACTATCCGAGAACTGTAGGTGATTGTTCAACGTAGTAATGTCACAGTTACATACGAGTATGCATGCACACATGAATGTGCATATACAGTCTACGACTGTAATAGTTTACTTTGGGTAACAGTGAACTAGCTCTTTTGAGTACCAAGGGCAGTGCGTCTTACCTGCATATCATGCTGCAATCGGAGAAGTGTGCTTTCGTATGTATGCATAATTGCACCATACAAAGATGTAGGTATGAGAGCATAAACATGGATATACATACGCAGTAGCTTAATCTTCCGAGTATGCAGTTGTACAAACGCCCTGAGCGAAGCATAACAGGATATGCACAAATACCAAATAAGAACATATACAGAACAAGCACACAGGTATACACACTAGATCGTACCAGATTGTGTGTGTTGTCATTAAAGTCAATCATGTGAAGAATAAACTCCACCACCTCCTTTGGTACAGCACCTCTCTTGTTACGCGCAGCACTCAACGCCAACGGTATGCTCTGAAAGTGGATAAGTAAATATGTACCTACGTGAGCGAGTGAGAGCGAACACATATATTTGCCTCTGTGTTTGATGGTACTTGTATAAAGCGTGTGCTTGTGTTTATGTATGTGTAAATGAAAAACGCAGAACACATAAAGAAAACGACGAACATACAATTATAAATACATACATGCAAACTTCAACACAAGGTCATACATACATAATAACAAACTCCTGCAAACACACACCTTTTGTACGAAGTATTCTCGGAGACCGGAGAAGTTGTTCTGTCGCACATACTGTTGTCCGTTTTGGTAAGTATTAAAATACATTTGCTTGCAAGCATTGATAAGGGTCTCCCACCCCCATACCTACACAATAGACATGAGCACAAATATCCCACAAAGACATACCCATTCCACATATACACATGGAGAAAGATACAGGGGATAATGGAACAGTCAGGAAAAAGTATGAAATAGGCTTCTGAATAATTTTTACAATTTCTCTCCCGTTTTGTTTACCCGAAATCGTATGCACTTTAATAAAATTGAATCAATATGAGCATATTGCAGCAGTAGCACAGCTATTAAATAATGCGAGAAAAATTAGCGAGTTCACTGTATAGCGCACTGGGTGGATTGGGATCGACGTCATAAAAAGTGCGGAAACCTCGCGTTAACGTGACGAACATTCTTGGATATTACGTGGCATGAAAGCGTGATACTTAAAAGGTTCCTGATGTTTTGCATGCGTTTCGTATAAGACTATAAATACATCCATGTGTGACATGTATGGCGGGTGTGATAACTGGCATGCAAACACATCTTCAATACCTTCGTGCCTGGAATCGCATTATGTAAGAGGTGACTGAGCCCATTCTCCTCAACATTCACTTGTGGGTGTTTTGCCAATCCTTGCGCAGCGCTAATTCTCGTTTGGTAGAAGTGGTCTGGAGATCTCACCACCTATTATTTCGGCGTCCGTATATGTAATAGACAGCATACATTAGAAAGTAAAACGTAATTCTTCCGTATGCGCAGGACGAGGTGGTGTCAGTATAAACAGAGGGATGGGCGGCACTTTGGGTTTAACACCTTACGCAACCAAATGGAATATCGCAAGGAATGACAGTGTGCACCTGAGACATGATCTGCTTTCACATGCATAATTTTGAGAAAAAATGGGCCGGCAAGAAGTTTCATTACAGATCATCATCCCAACCTTTGTAAACACTTCAACAAACAAGAGTTGATAACACGACCGTACAGATGAACACAAATGATTCTGTACGTATATCCAGACCTATTCTTTCACATGCACATGCTTTTGGAGGGAACGGCAACAGTTTTATGCTATCTGTTTCTGTTCTGCTCGGCGAACTTCCGCACAACTGCCCTTTTTATGTCAGGTTCAGAGCGAAAGAGGAGCATTCGCACGTACACACTGTACACATGCATGTACGACCACATAATACTTGCAATTTTATCAATGTACACACATGACCACACCTCAAGCAAAGCATCGTGCGCGTATGATGAGGGAAATCGCGCTAGCTCCTTTATAGCTTCTCTCTGTGCGTATGGGTCTCTGTCATATTGCATTTGGTATATCCACATATAATCTGCTGGTAGGTCTAAATGTTCATACACAACTCGACGTAACCAGAAGAACTCGGGATCAAATCGGATAAATAGAATGGGTGTATCCGCCCTATGTGGTAAACATCGCAAGAGTTTATGTGTACGTATGTGTGTTTACGCTTGCATTTGATGTCTATTAGGGTGTAATTTGCCTCGCGGTCATGGAGTTCACAACTCTTGCAACAACACGAACGCTGGTTAAATCTCAAATAGAATGGATAGGTTTGTATGATTTTATCAAGTATACAGTCATGTGTACGTTTATGTATACGTGCAGAGTTAGTTCTCGAACAGGACTTGCTTTACCGCAAGAAATTGGTACGAACTGTGGGCATGCAATTCTCACATTGAGTGGAATTGGTATGTACGCCTCGCGGTAAGTGTGCTACAATTTAATCGACAAAATCGAAGAAGCAACACAAGGAAACCCATACGTATGCACATTCTCACATCTACATATTAGATCACATACTGGTCCAGAAACTCAATGTCTGTCTCTTCACCTGTAGGTAATCGTACCTTACGCTTCCGAGCTCTCCGGAACTATATATGTATGAATGTATAAGTATGTGTGCGTAGGAAAAGGCTATGTACACTGTTGAGGTATGGATAAATACGTATACAAGCGCGTGTAAGACGGGTGACGGAGAATACCATTGAGTTTGAAGTACAACATGTGAATACGAACATTCCATGATATTCAAATTAGGGCTCGGCATCAAGGACAAAATACAGGATGTACACGTAAACACCTGCACATACAAACGCATACCTTTGACCGACAGTTAAAGTCCTGTTTATGATAACTGTCGTCCAAGTGCATATCATGAATTGTATATCCATCCATTTCTTGTACGCGAATACGGACGGGCCCCTTCGTACACATGTAATCGCATAGAGAGAAGGGGAGTGAGACACAGAAAGAAAACAGGGTGTTACGTACGGCGAATGGTAATCTCGTACTATTGCTTATATCCCGTCTGTAGACATATCACTGTATCAGTCCGTATCCGTGAAAGTATGTAGCACATACTGTCACACATTACGGCCAACCACTATCGAAATAACATGGCGCCGTTTATGCACCATGCGTACACGTCCAGCACACACATGCACTTATACTTGAATTGGCACATACATGTATATTTCATATACACGCATTCTCTACATACGGAGAACTTGGTACCAGCCGGTAGCCCGATTGGATCTTGTCTGAGGGACAGTTCAATTGAGGATCTTTTACGATTGAAGCTGAAGTTGACCGTAAATTGTACACAACCATTCCTATGTATGGTACATAAAATGCAACGATGGAGTGATATACATATATGTTAATGATATAAGTATATGAAGTGAACATATGATTTTACGTCTTCGTATTCTTACAGTTCTTGTGAGCATGTTCGCGTTCTGCTGTGTATACATGAGTGATAACACGCATGCCTGAGTTCGTTTTTCTTTAACATATGTTCAAGTATGCTCTTGGATCAATTGTAAGCGTACGCGTAATATTAAATATTAGCATGTAATGTGCAAACAAACAATAAGATACCTTCTAATCCATACATCTGCGAATCCTTTCAGATCTTGGCCAGATGCCTTTTTTACTAACTTAAGAAAGGAGTGCGTCGATATACCCAACACTGACAAATCACCATTCTGCACAATTCACGACAAAAACGGTGGGTTCGTTAATAAATCATACTTGTTTAGGCATGTGTATCCAATTTGCAAATACATGTGCAGGCGCGCATAGGAATACATACATGCAGCGAAAGTTCTACTCTACTGTATCCGTACGTGACAACGAACAGTTAC
The DNA here is from genome assembly GCA_033442365.1 of Creolimax fragrantissima. NCBI lineage: Eukaryota > Ichthyosporea > Ichthyophonida > Creolimax > Creolimax fragrantissima. The sequence continues at coordinate 820,563 of JAWQFL010000021.1, read as the reverse complement.
AAATATACATGAAATCTAGTGAGTGCTTCATCGGCTCTTCTTAAAAACATAAGTAGTGCTTGTAAGCCAAGTGGCATTTATCCACATCAACGAATTTGAACAATACAAACTGTATTCATACATGCATAATACATACAAGCAGACATATAAACAGCAAACGCATACACACATTCGTACGTGCAACTCGTTACTATCTTAAAAGCTCTAGTTCAGATTCATATCAAAGTACGAAATTCTGAACATTTTGAACTATAGTACAAATACATAATTGTGTACGCATACATACCCTTTTGTACTGAGATGCCATGCCCAGCATATTGTTTAATACACGTTGGAAATGCTCATCTCCTATACGTCTCTCAATCATCCACATTACTGCCAACGATTTCTTTCGAACAAATTCCGAATATAGTTCGGATGGATGCGCAAAATCTGTGTTATAAAGAGGGGCTTGGCCTTTGGCTTCTTCTGCGCATACTGATTCCATTAGCTCACCCACCTGTTGTGTATGAGCGTGTGAGAAAGTTTGTTTATGTATATGTAATTATGAGTGCATTTCTTGTGCGACGAACGCAGGTAGGTGAAAAGAAGATTAATTTTATGTTACCTGGAGAAGATTTTCCTTCACACCATGGGCTCTAATCATGAATAGATTGGCCACATATCCGGCCATTCCAATCAACAACCATGTATCAGCCCATGCCTTCTGTGTTAAGTAATGCCCAAAATATTGTCTAGCTGCAGAATAGACGAGCTTCCACCTCACCTAAGCAATTTGGAGCAGAGGGGAGGTTGTGAGCGAGTGTGTGAGTTTATAGTACAGTCTGTGTTGAAGCCCGTGTGCTTGCGTCATTGTGCTCTGTATAGATGTTGTTGCTCCGTTAATGATAATGTTAATGCTAAAGTTAGTGTTAACGATTTTGATGTGAATGTGGATATGGACGTGCATGGGGATGAAGATGCGGATGAGTTGTGAATCTATAGTTACATTTTACATTTATAGCAGACGGGCACATATAGTTCTTGCATTGGTTACAACGCCATGAATGTATGTGCATCACATACAACCCTTACATCTCGCTCTATGTTTTCTATATTGTGTATGTAATGCAATATAAACAAATATATAATTTGTATCAAACAAACACAGAACAAACCGTTGCTGTGAACAATTTCATAACAAACAACCTCCGGTCCGACATATTCATTGAACCACATTTCATTCAAGAAACGATTTGCCAGAGCCGGCAGTTGTACATCCTACAACATATATGCACTACCACTAACTAACTAACTACCATTCATAAATAGGACTGAATTCCAATTTCATTTTGAAGTGTTGCGTACAAACATGTATTGGATTTTGGCTTATGATTACGTTTCGTAACATGTGCGTGAGTATACAAGATTGCTAATATATTGACACGTCACTGTCATATCTATACAAGTTCACAAACGAACTAAGAACTAGTGGACGATTTTCTTACCGAATGAGTGGGTTCAATTATCGACTTTGAATGCAGAACTGAGTCATTAAACACAGAGAGGGACGAGAATGAACTCATGTCTTGGTATGTATCGTCAACAAACACCTGTCCAATATGTGCCATGTGTATATGTATATGTACACATATATGAGAAACTGGTCCTTCTAAATTTCACGCTTTTTTGGTTTGTGTGTACATAGGCTTGGATCGCAGTGTACAACGTCGATTTATCTTCGCCCAAATATACAAGAGCGCGCATATGCACACATACTGAAAAAAAGGTGCGTGTGTTTACACATATATGGACAACCTGCTTGTATGAACGAAACGGGAATTTGACACCGAGATAATCTGTAAAGAAGTCGAACGCTCTAGCCATAATGGAGACCGTGTTGGTGAGTTGTGGGAGTAGCCCTGGTAAACAAAATGATGTCATAGCAGGAAAGGTTTTGTCCTGCAACAAATCGAACTCGCCAACAACGAACCCAATATCACACGCCGGCGTGGGTACTGGGACTACAAATGCAATACCAGTGATGTGTATGTGAGTACATGTACCTGTGTCGTTCGTGCTAGAAAGATATAAACTGCATGCAAACAATAAACACAATAGGAGTGAGATGAGAATGAATATACATTCTATAACCACAAGAGGAGGCATACCTCGATATTCGCACCGTTTCTTCGACTTGTCCTTAACCAATTCCTGTGCGTAGAGATACCCACAGCTCACTGTACAAGCGAAATTATGGGAAAAGTTAATAACAAAACAATCACATCATCAGCATGAATTCAATGTATTGACACAGCTAACAGTAATTTGCATATAAGTTTACATATATACCTGCAGTCATCTTGGGTGGCACAGTGTATGTGAGTGTCCAAGTAGCTCTGTCTGTCCACGTGTCCAGACAAGGGAACCACAGCCGTGCACCATTCGTCTGATTATGTGTGAACATATGCGGTGGTCTCTGCATGTAAGTAGTTCGAATATAACCATGCGAGTATGAGCACGTGCCTATTTTGTGCTTGTGGTGTGTGCACTTGGGCGCTAACCAATGTTTTGTTTGGGAATACTTGAATGCGGCTGATTGCACATTCGGGTGGACATAACAATGATTTGGTCGTAGTTACCAGTCTGTGCATCATACATTAATGCATACGGTATTTAATATTAGCATATGAGAGTACATCAATCTTTCAATATCCACATATGCATATACATATCAACGCAGAGAGGCACATACCAACGAACGTCAACACATCCGTATATATTATTCACAACATTATATATTTATCACATGTTTTACGTATACATACAAAACTGTATATGTGCATCTACAGATGGATACATATACGACTATGTTCACAGCACGCAGGTACAAATAATAACATATACTTGCACGCGCATATAAGTACACTAACTGTGAAACCCACAAACATTGCTAGTAATGACAAGCACACCACCCGCACATACATCGTTAACGAGCTCTGATGTTGGCATCACAAAGTATACGCCACCTCTAGGATTAACTAGACTGAACTTTATAGTAATGGTCAGCTGAAACAGTTCTTTAACCTTTTTTTCAGCTCCTTCCTTATCTTTGTCTTTGTTTTTGTCCACATCTGCACACATTAGATAATTTGTGTCAAAACGCGTATGCATATGCACATGGTACACAAATCATGTTTTCAAACATGTTCTGTTCCCACATGTTTGCTGTTCCGTGCTTGTACAGCCAACCTAATCTCGATTGGTACTATTAGTGTGATAAGTCTCCTATGCTTGGTGTATGCAAATGTGATCGTAAATGAGAACGAAACTACAATCATTATTTGTATATATACGCGGTACAGAGGAATACGGAGTATATCTTCAAGTATTACACATGTACTGCACATTATAAGAATAGTATTTAACGCAATGTAATATACTTTATCGTCTCGTATATACAATCATCTCACGCGCATTAACGAGCAAGGTTACATGCACACTCAACAAACCTATCTCATCCGGAACTCCTTCCTCCTCTGGAGGCATAACACTGCGAGGTACAAAAACCATCAATTCGCCCAAGTCTGGGTTAATTTGAGCTCTGTTCACAAAGAAATGTAGTTGAACATACGTAATAGTGAGGACAACAATTATGATAAAAATCGTTAAGGGATGACATCGGCTTGTAGTTCTAAACCATAGAGATGGGTTCATGATTTTTTCTTGAATGTACGAGGGTTGCATAGTAAGTTTGGTCACTATGAAAATATTGTGAATGTAGATGAGCGATGCGCTTATGTGCTTGTGGAGATGGGATGTGTGCTTTCTTGTAGAACAGTGTACGGAGATGTAGACGCATATACTGAACTATTCAAATGTATGTATGGGCATATACAAATATTTGTGAGCAGCGAAATAGTAGTACAATCTGTACTTAATACGCCCATCGTAACATACGTCTTAAATTCTTTTGCGAAGTGTCGATACGCACGAGTAGGGCTTTGCTGATCTGAATCGGCATGCCCAGCAGTGGGATTAGTACAAGCAGCGGATACAATCTCCATTAACGGATCGTTATCATAGTTATACTCGGCATCAATGCCATTCACCTTTCCGTGTCACATTCATACATCAAAAGAACAATGAAAATCGCAGTTAAGTGCTGTGATGGCTAGATATAGCAGGACATGTGCATGCGTATTGCTACGGGAGTATATCGTACAACGGAGTGAGGGGTAAAATACACACAAACACGAACAAACAAACACACAGATACACGTACACATACAAAAAGCGCGCGTACATGTGTTTATGTCCGTGAATACGCGCACCTGTACACGATGTAGCCTGCACTGTCTACTGTTGATTCGAATTATATCGATGGATCGATCGGTCACACCACACATTAATTCGGTCTGACCCCAGAGCGCCTTTTGGGAAAAGTCCACATTCACACTCAAATTCTGGTGTTTGAGCTTGAATTTTGGTTTAATTATACCGTCTGTTTGGGTTGACGGTGCGATTCCTTCTCTACTGTTCAATCTCTCACCTCCACCTCCACCCCCATCCCCAACCGTGCTATGAGATTTACTCTTAGACATTGTACATATATATGTGTAGACGTGCGCGTGTTATACGCAAGTCATTCTGGTGTATTTCTTGGTTATTACACCTATGCAAACAGAGATATCATGAGCACAAATGTGTGCACTTATAAGTAGATGTATGTATATATGAACGTCTGCTAGTAGAATGTGACCGGGTTATCTTCAGAGAACGGATTGTAGATCGGAAAAGAAAACGATCTTTAAGGGGTGCGTCTGTGCGTGTAACTGCACGCATGAGCTTTTTTATCTTATTGTTGTGCGTGTATATAAATATATATATGTGTGTGTGTGTATGTGTGTATATATATGTATGTGTGTATATATATATGTGTGTGTGTGTGTTTGTATATATAAATGTGTGTATGTGAGTGTGTCTGTCTCTGTGTCGGTGTGTGAAAGTGCAGTTGCTTTTGCAGTAAACAAGTGAAGTTCGGTACTTTGTATAATATATTTGCCGTAGATATTTTTGGAGATTTTTAATTTACAAAATTAGGAACGGGTCTATGAATAATTTGGTGAAATTTTGGGTCACATCTCGGATAAGTAACACAATCGGGTTTTTTCCAATAATAGTTAGGGTGCAAAACAAATTGGAATAGAAAACCCAAAAACAGACCCGATTCTGTACCTGTTTGCAGGTACCCAGCGTACTCCAGATCCCGATTCTATGAATATCGTATTCCGTCATAAGTGACAGAATAACGTATGACAGAATAGCACTAATTTCTGACACTTCACAATGTGACACGTGTACTGACACATGAACTGTGCTTAACAGCGACAAAATACTTCGGCATACTATACCGATGAGAGGCACCCACACCTTCAGTATTGGTACATTCTTGAATGAATAGTATGCTGATGGGCACTGTGCTTCGAATGTAGTGACGCTTTTATATATCTTCACATCACCACACCTCTCTCACTTGAGGTGGACCACGATATAAGTACGCATGGGAAAACGACAAGAATGGTGACTATGCTGTGACTACACGGGATTTTTAGATCGTCACTAGTGTGCTACCGATCGCGATCATTTCATGTGTTGTATGCAAGCGGCTTTTTCACTGGAGTGTTGCAACCTGTCAACAGTATGTCTTTATGGACTGACTGTGGCAACATCCAGATTTTTGTGTCCTATATGAGGCATCTAGCACGATAATAAAATAAACATGGAAAAGGTGTTTTTAAAATTGTTTTTGTTTCAAGCGTGCTTTTAACTACTTGTGGACGAGATTGTCTTTACCTTGTTTGTGCCAAGGTGGAGCGAGGGTGACAAGGTGTGTAGGTGCAGAGTATACACAGAATTTACTATAAGTGTGTATAGAGTTTGTTCAGATATAAACTAGTAATACATAAATATCTGGTTTAATGTATCTTTCTCTTGTAAACTGTAGTTACTATGAGCAGTCAAATTATAATACGTATAAGCATGTATTACATTTAAACTTGACTGCACTCGTTAGCGTTTGTATATGTGCAAGAATATGATCCCCTATTTCCTGACATGCCAGATTGCACTATATTTAAGCTACTGTCACCTGTAGTATGTGCAATGGAAGTCAGTGTGTGTAATTATGTCACATACCAACCAATGCGAAGGACGATGAGTAGGTATGTGCATGATATTTACAGTTTAACAACTCGCACTGATATCAATGAATTCCCATTTAGGACACAATACGTGAAGACCTGTCTGTGTCTATAAGTATAACTAAAATTTGCTCTATTCAGTACGTTTGTACCATCACTAACAAGATTCGAGCGTACAAATCGTTTTCTTGGCCGTAGTTGTGTACGATAGTATGATCGATATACACACATGAACACATGAACTGTTCGAGGTAGGCGGCATGTATCCGCGCATATATAACTACAAACGTATTGATGTGCTTGTACAATTAGGCAGTCATGTGTATAAAAGTCAGTCGCTGCCATCACATCATTGATGAGAATCATAGTATTTGTACTTTGTTTAATATTTGCTAATCATTGATATGCAACTTACTCACACGAGTGCACACGCGCACACGCAGAACGAGCACATAACGTACAGGCATGCCATGGTACAAGTACATTTGCACTTGGGACGGTGTTGTGGTGTTTGCAGATGCGATTTATAATTCTGTCTATGATAATGCGGCTACAAGACTTTCTTTCTCCGATTGAAGCTCAGCAAACCGGGATTGATAGTTAGCCAGCAATCGTTCTTGATGCTGTGTCTCGTTCTCCAATGCCTATTGAAATTATACAACGCAGAGGAAATGAAAGAGTGAGGATACACACCCGCGCTTATGTGTGTGGAAGTTTTCAATATAAGCCAACGGCCTAACAAGAATTGATTGCTCACTACCCTTGTTATGCAGGTGCAGACAATACGTACGTATGTGGAGTGCACGTGTATGAAATATTTCAGTAATTCGTCCATATGCACAATCGAAATGGGGATTTTGGAGCGCGTGATACTCCGTTTGCATGTTAAAAGGGCCACACGATATACTTATGGTTGAATTGTAGTTGTGTGCACACACGCAGGGCGAGGAGAGAACGTGGGGGCGAAGGTGTGAAAAGTTTATATAGGTGTAAGCATAGATATATACCTCCACTCTGCCTTTGATCGACGCCTGTTCCGTTGCACGCAATGCAGTAAAGCATTTCAAATCAGTGGTGGCTTGTACGAATTGTTCACTCGTTGTCTTAATCTCTTCCCTGAGCGTATCCGAACGTTTCTGGACAGGTGAGGGTCAGCATAAGATGTAAATACAATATACGAGTAAAGGCTTGGGTATGTATGAAGGTCTATGCATTTGAATAATTATACACGCATGTATGATTGAACGGTTGTTCGAGTCGCATGCATGTATGACATAAAGCTGGCAAACCCCCATCCATATACATAACACCATACACCAGATACCACTTTCTCTCTGGTTGTGAAGGCAGCCAGGAATGCACGGTGTTGTATCGTATACATAAGCATGCATTAGTCCACAACCATATCATATCAACACAGCTACACGAATAAACATATACGCACTTGGAAGCCAGCAGTATGGAGAATTGCCTTTTTCTCAAGTTTGGCGGCCTTCTTATATCCCTACGCACCGCAATGCATGTCGAAGGGAGAAAAATAAACTGAGACAACATGTGGCATTCGTAGGTGACATAGTATTCTCATTTATGCGCGATAGTGCGTATAGCGACAGTTTAGCAGATCTATTTAATATGCAAGCGTTATGCTTATGGCGCGCGTGTGTGTGTGTGTATGTGTGTGTGTGTGTGTGTGTGATACATGTAGGGATTAATATGAGAATATCGTACCTCCTTCTTGAGTCTGTCCATAACATTCTTAAACTCCAGTTTAACGGCATTGAGACGTTCAGCGGGTTGTGCAAGTGAAAGTCTTCCGAATTTGTTCTGCGAGGGTAGATAAGTGAGTTGTTTCGTACTTTTTTCCCATGCCTTAAAACACTGTGCCTCAAACGCTTCAATAGACATATCCCCCATCTCTTCTGATAATACGTTCTTGGTCTCATCTGCTAGGACTTCGCGTGCCTGTTGAATGACAAGGTGATTATAAGTGCTGTTAGGTGGGGCTGTAGACGGTTACGGTGACGCGAGCACTTCTACACGTGAACTTCGGAATTGTGCTTGCAATTGTATCAATAATGTGCCAGTCGCCTGGTTCATGGGTTGCAAGCAACACATACATTCGAGTATTAAACTAATTAAAAAAGCAATACCAAAAAACGTTTACATACACGCCAATATGTGTAACACACGTACGTGCAGAGGATATACATGAAAGAAAAATAAGAGTATAAACACTGTGTATTATGGGGATGCAATGCGTACATTTTGAATATCATCATCGTCTATGAAAGGAATACTTTGGTCCCCCTTTGGAACATGATTGCCAAGTGGATACATTTGTGCATCTCTTTTCATTAGTGCAACCATTTCTTGGCGAACTAAAGCATCTGCGATCTGTAAATCAGTCACTACACCGGAAAGTTCCGCTACACCTACATATGTTGAATAGGTACGTAAGTAAGTGTTTTTATACTTGTGTGATTGTGCTATCGTTTGCAATCTGCACATTCAATGTAAAATCTGCCTATGTATGTACATACGAGTACGTGTTCTTGTCCAAGTGCATGTGTGATTGCGCTTATTCGTAGAGTTGCTATTTCCGTGTGAGTATACGTATGTATGTTTGTACCAGTCTGTGGGTTGATCCGCAGTGGTCTAGGTAGGTCTCTTTTGATTGCAGTAGATCTTCTTTCCATTTCTATTGCAAGGTCCTCTGCCTCTTTTTCCTTACGCCGCGCGTCTCTCTCTTCGGCATCCTCTTCTCTTTCCTAAGTGTACATGTGGTAACATGTTCTACTCTGAAAATTGCATATACACACACGCAGCTAGTTCTGCACAACAACCAACTATACTTGCGCGCATGTGAGTGTGAGTTGTATTGGTGTGAGCGGGTGTTTTGTACTTGCGTGGAGATGCATATATACTATACCCGTACCACTTCAACCTCCTCCGGAAGATCTTCATTTTCAGGCACTACAACTTCGAAATCATTCTTCGGCCGTGGTAGAGAGCGCAGTCCAGCAAGTAACCCCGTCTTATTGTTCATCTGTTAACAAACCAGGTGTACGTTGCATATCGAAAGTAATGGTTAGATAAAACAAGTAACTGAGGATTTGAGTGTCCGTATATGACTGCTATGATGGACATATGACTATATACTCAAAACCAGTTTTTGCATGTGTGTATGTCTTCCCAATTGTGCGCATGAATGTATGAGTGTGTTCGTGTATACTGGCATTTGGATGTGAGTCCACGTACGAGTGTCTCATCAGTCCAACATGTACAAATTCATACTTGACGCACGAGTGTAAGTACTCTCTCTGTTTACAAGCACTTTATGCACTTCGTAGATTCATGTTATTATCGCCGCATATAATGCAGTACTCCGTAACCTCACACAAATTAACATATTTCTATTCTACACATACCATTTCGTTCTTTGACACTACACCTGGTGTTTCTGAAGCTTCAAACACATTTATTCCCAGAGTATCTCGAGCCGGTGTGGCCGCCAAACGCCCATCACCCAATCGCGGTGTCATTGGCACAGACGGTGTACGTCCACTCGCATCAGGTAAGCCTGTGGCAGTATAGTAATAATTACATATGTGAATTTATGCGTGCATGTGCGTATTATAGTAATGTCTTGGCGAACGTGTGCACGAATGTACCTGCATGTGCGGGAGTCTTGAGAACTGTATTTGGGGTTTGCATTATCTGCCTCTGGGGAGTCACGCCTTTGAAGCTTGATTGGTTAAGTGTGACGTTATCTCCGCCCAACAGAGGCGTCTGCGCATTGGTCAGAGCAATCAGATTCTGCGCCTCTTGCAAGATGGTATCCTATAATACAAATTAATAAATCCTTGATCTGTTATTACATGGTGTACCAAGAGGTGCTTGTGAGTAGTTAGTTCATCGATACAGTCACATTACCTCCGCCATAGGAATACGCGGAGTTCTTGTCGGAAGTGAGTCTGCCAGAGTGGCTGAATAATCACTGAGCAGTTCACCAGTAACGCCATTGTCATCCTCCATCGTCATCGATTGCGCTCCAACTTTCACAATCTTTTCCAACTCAACATCAGAAACCTACATATGATAGCGTGCCAAAGTATATAAAAACCGTCATTGCATATACGTATATATTATATATGTACAACAAAAAAGTTGTACTTGTTCATTTTCGTACTCTTATATCTATGAGTATTGAGGAGCCAACTATTGGATGTTGACAATCTAGAGCAGATATATCTATGGACATGAATAAAATCGCACATATATATGTGTAGATATACCCATAATCACATACATACCTGTGGATTAGGTAGGACGAGTTTTGATCTCTTTCTAGGAGGCTCGGTGGCATTGTTAAGCTGTTTGATGGCATCTGCCATAGCCTTTCCCTTCCTGTCTGTTGCCTTCTCTTTGTCTTTCTTTCTGAGGTCTGCCTCATCTTTATCTCTCCTCCTGCCCTCCAACTGCTCAAGTGTCTTGGCTTTAAACTCTGTGCTGTTCTCCATCACATGCTCATCATCTACATCATAGAATCCAAGCGGTACCTGTAGGCATTGTATGATTACAAAAGAAATACTTTCAATATATTTGGTCACTCGGATATATCTAATACATGGGCATACGTGAAAAAAAGTATATTCATAATCTATGCATACACACATATCTCGAAATCTTATTGAGCGTTTACATATTCTTCATGAACGCTGTATCATGACGCACATACATACCTTTTTCTCAAAGGGAATCTCCGCGTTGTAGTCAATCCTATGCTTATTTTTCTTGAATCTCTTTTTGATATCAATGCCAGCTGCACGCAGTTCTCTTCTCTTTTGCAACATCGACAATCTTCGGGCCTCCTCTAGCTGTTTCTCGCGCGCCTTACGTTTCGCCTTCTTACCCACAGTGTTGGCCAAACGTGCACGTGCTTCACTCAACATCTCTTTCTCATCTTCGTCCATATCTACTGGATCAGGTCGTGCCGGCTTAGACTCAGCATTAGGGTCGATTTCTCCGGGCTTGAGCTTCCGTGGGTCTGTGTGGATGTGGGCGAGTATTGATTGTTGATGTGTATCATGTACAAGTATGTTATATATCCATTTCTTTGTCCATAGACGTTCGTGAATATAATAAGTTCACATGTGGATCTGTTAGGGCTCCAAACGACTCGATTTCTCTAGACTCAGCGTATGTATTATTTTGTAAGTGTAGATGCGTATATCCCTATAGTAAGTGTTTACGAGTTTCATAAAGGAGCGGCTCTATATATATATTCAGGATTCTATGATAAGTATCATCTTTTAACGGCGATAGGACTCGATGTATATATCTGGGTAACGGAGGCATGCAATGCGTGATTATATGCATATATATCAAGTTATCGCCAAATAGGAAAGGCACCAGCGTGTGTCTGTAAATAAAACAATGATGGAACCCCATGCTGTAAATACAAACACTAAACACTCCATTGAACCAGATTAAACAATCACTAACGTGGATCACGTATGCACCGTGATCGTGTTGTGTTCGGCCACAAGAGTTTTAACAACTCGGTACGTACATAAGCCTGCCAATCTGTTACTCCACATGAACACATAATGCGTGTAGTACAAACGACAAGTAAAACATGGGATGTTACTCTGAACAGATGAGAATAGAATGGTTCAGAATCATTTCATCTCGCGTACACCAAACCAAGCTTCCGTATCTGAGCTGACATACATATAGGATCACAAGCATACACAGGCACAACCGCGAAAAGAAAATATACATACCGCCTTCGTCTACACCGTCTTTCTGTTGTGCCTGGTCAAGCAAGTACTCGTAGTGTGCCAAACACTGGCCACCTGTTCTTCCGATCATGGGTGCAATAGTACGCCACTGTGTGGGAAACAACTTTGCCAAGTGTAACAGCTTTTCCTCCTCCTCTCTTGTCCATTCGGTTTTCTTAATTGATGGATCTAGCCATTCGTACCATCGAGCTTTACACTGCTTTGCGGTCTTCCTATGCAACAACGAGGCAATACGAGCCCACTGGTTCTTGCCATACTTCATCACAGCCGCCTTCAGGATCTCATCCTCGGTGTTTTTCCACACCCCGCCCTTCACAATCATCCGCATGTCGCCGGTTGTATGTATGAGTATATAAAACTATGAAATGTATATATATATATATATATATATATATATGTATGTGTGTGTGTGTGTGTGTGTGTGTGTGTGTGTGTGGAACGCACAGCTGGAAGACTAGTCAACAGAATTAAGTGTTCACACAAACCCAGCACCTACACTCAAGGCCTACTACTTTTATCGGTTCGCGTATGAGTGTGTGTGAGTGTGAGTGCGAGTGTGAGTGTGTGTATGTGAGTGTGTGTATGTGTGTGTGTGTATGTGTGTGTGTATGTGTGTGTGTGTGTGTGTGTGTGTGTGTGTGTTTCTGTGTGCGTGTGTGTTGGCGAATGGGACTCGTGGCTTCGTGGACTTTGGCTGGAACCGAATCATGAGGTGTTTAGGGGGTCTATAAAAGGGCCTTTATTAAATGAAGTTCGATACTTCCCGAGAGCTCGACAACATGCCTCAATAGATCTGCGTAGATAAGCATTAATGCACTTCTGATGCCCATCCTATACTTCACTCGTTCCGCTCTTGCACCTACCTCATCGCTTCTTGCCTGCAACACACACACACACACACACACGCTCTCTCTCTCTCTCTCTCTCGCAATCACTCACTCACTCACTCACTCACTCACTCACAAAATCAAGAACCATACCTCACTGTATCAGTTCTTTCGTGATTTGACATTCCACTGCACCAGTCCGTTCATAATTGACATTCCCACATACACGCCCGTACACGTAGGCACACAATACGATCCTTCTCAGCAACAGCAAACGCTCACTTTTAAATCATGGGAAATGAGCTTGGTGCACTGAAGCGATATAAGAAAAGTGAGGTGGTTGATCTTACTAAAACAAAGTTGAAAAACCTGCCCGCTACGGTGGGTAAGTTAAAAATGATTAACGAACTGCTGTTAGCAGACAACGAACTCACAGAGTTGCCTCCAGAACTAGGTAAGTAGTTCCTTGGCCTATTTTTCTCAAACCACCGCCAAACACGATCTAGTAACACTTAGCCACTTTGTATCTGTTTTACTTAAGTTTCCTCAATGAAACGTCTATCCATCCAGTTCGGGTATATTCCAGAATGTGGTATGCAGCGGTTTATGTCATAATGTATATGCGACTGGCATGTACATTAATTAATACTTGCCTTTTTGAAAGTGCAATAGAGTATTGTATTTTATCGATAGGATATCTCTTATTTAAATATGTAAGAATGTAAACATTGAAAGGTTCGTACATGCGTATATTAGTGTCTATACGAAAAGGGTGTATTCTTGCTAGTACAAACCGAAATGATTGATTGTGCTTGAGAATTGTAAAACTGAGTGCATCATCATGAATCAGTTTCTATGCATGTGTTTGTTAGAAGTAAAGAAGCACCATGCCAACTTACTTACATCATATGTTGGATCTTCAAGTTTATATCCAAGCCCGCCTGCCTCATCATATACGTGCAATATTCTATGAATGAAGGCTTGGTATTTTTGTTCAACGACTCGTGCGTCCATTTAAATATATATAGTAAAAGAGCATTATAGTGATACATTCATGTTTAAACAATTAATGTAAGAGTTATATGAGCGCTTTGTTTATAGATGTACATCAATTTTACTATTAAAGTTGAAGGCTGGCGACGGTAGATTTTGTCACTGAAAGGAAAGCTAATCCTCTCTATACCTATTTGTCATATGACATGTTAATATTCTGATATGTAAGTGTATATTGTTGAACAACAAGAAAACTACCTACATCAATTCTCTGCGTAACTCTACTCTGCTCTCCTCAGGCCGACACCTAAATAATTGCATACAACATGTAGACACAGTTGATACTTTAACACGCCAGACATTTAAAGGTCTTGCAAGATTCTTCTCAACAGTACACGATCAATCCGCTTCTACATGTGCAGACATTACATTCGTCACAGATTCACATGTTTGTTGTGCAGTTGTCGTGCGTACAAACATATTAATCTATTACAATATTTACTATTGTGTTTCAGGAAATCTATACCGCACATTAAAGATTCTAAACGCTGAAAGAAATACCATCACCGCAATACCAGCGGAAGTGGCACAATTGAAACTGCTTGAACGTCTATATCTGTCACACAATCGGTTGTTTTTCCACGATCTTCAACCGCAAATAGGCTCTCTTGAGGGGCTGATTCATCTGGAACTATCTCACAACCAGCTGGAGTATGTGAGTGGAAAATCGTTGTAATGTTGGAGTGAACTGTAGATAGTGTATATGTGTGTACGTAGGAGATTGCTGATGTTGAAGTAAAGTGTCTATAAGGCTGCGTGTTGTTTCGTATCTACACTGTTGACGAGTCTGCTTAAGTACCAAGTTTCAGTTTCTAATTTTCAGCTATATATATGTGCTGATAGGAGTGTATTTATGATTACATGCATACTTGTTGTTAAATGCCGTCAAAGAACAACGTACGTACAGACTTATCTGAGCCATACAATGATATTTTCCTAGTATATTCGTACAAATGTACGCAGTCACAGTTACAGTAGCACTAATTAGCCGCGTGTTTTGCCGCAGATCACTTCCGGATGAATGGGCAGGACTTGTTGGGTTAACATATCTTGACCTCAGCGGCAATGACATTAGTATGTTCCCAGAAGTGTTGTGTAGAATGAATAATCTGGTCAGCATCATTATATGCAAAAACAAAATTAAGTTGATTCCTGAAGAAATCGGACTACTTCACAAGTTAAAGTCACTCGACTTGCATGACAACATGATTCCCAGGTTTGTTGCTGCTGTTTATTGCTCGCATACTGTTCAATAGACGCAAATTAAAATTGTACTGCCTGCATTGATACACATAGGGTGTACAAGACCATAAGTTCTCCACCAGCTTTCTAGTTGCCACCAAAGTCTAAATATATATATAAAAAACAACTCTGTACTAGAATGTTTTTCTATATGTAATAGATTGATTCCGTTAGATATAGTCCTTCGAATCGACCATTCTCGGACATCGCGTACACACTCGTTTCCAAAGCAACCCACTGCTACTTGCGTGCATAAACTCAGACTGACTCTACTCAAAACATAACCTTGTGAAACAGATTGCCAATTGAGATGGGAGAGTGTCGAGAGATTGAACATTTAAATCTTTCGATGAACCAGCTAGTTGAGCTTCCTGTCTCCGTTGGGAATTGGGTTAAACTGAAGACTATTTCATTGGAAGACAACCACATCCTCGAGCTTCCAAACTCCAGTATCAACTGGATCTGTGTGGAGGTATGTAAGAGTATATGTTGCGTATATAACTATGTACGACTCTGATCATACCCATATCAGGAGTACTGTATATCATGCGGCCAGCGTAGGTGAGATTGACTCCAACACATACACGATTGCTATTCTCAAGAGCATAAACCTGCAGAATACAAAGTTCAGCGAGATGTCCAGTGACATCGAGTATTGGAAGACGTTGACCTCTCTCAATTTTGCTAGCCAGGCATACGTACAGGAAATATCAAGTATGCTTGTTCTATAGTGGTGTATAACTGGTCGTGCCAATGTTGGGAAGTGATGATTGTGAGAATAGAACCACATTCCGGAGCATGCTTTTAGTGTAATTGCGTATAAATGCTCACGTTGCTCAACAATGCTACAAAGTTCAAGCCCTCCTTTATACCTTATTCCAATAACTACAGTTTTGTTTACACTAAGTACACCCTGTTACGGCGAACGCACGAATTCTATTCGTATTTGTGCTTGCTGTCGGCACACACCATATCCACATACACTCACTCACTCATACCTATACATACACTCATATATAGTGTCAATCGGTGTGCTATTCAACCTCACACATTTGGACCTCTCGCAAGGAAAACTGATTACATTGCCAGATGAATTGGGCAATCTAGTGAACCTTAAATGGTTGGATGTCTCAAGGAACAGCCTGTCACATAGCACATTTCCGAACAAAGCAATTGGCCATCTTTCCAGCCTGTTGGTATTAAATCTCGGGTAGGGTCTTTATCCTCGCTTACATATATCTATTTGTGTGTATGTGCACGCACACATAGACTTAAAACTCATACTGTGGCTGCATCAAAGCATAAACTAAACAAGTTTTGATGATTCTACATCACACAACTTTTCGAGTCAACCATATCTTAAAGATTGACCAGCTCTTGTAGTTTTGATGGAAGAAGCACAGTCATTTTTACTTCCACTTTAAAGCATTTATATTCCTTACAATATTTGAAGATACAACAAAATCAGTATTGTGCCTGATGAGATCTTTACATTAACGTCTTTGCAAACTCTCAACTTGGATGACAATGGTATACTTGTCATTGAGGATGAAATTCGAAGGCTTACACAGTATGTCAGTAGTCGAGTTATGTATTCCATACTTATATAGCTGGCGAATTTGCTGTTTTACTTGCATTATCCATGCTTCATGTATGTCTTGCATAGCTGGTGAATTTACTGTTTTAATTGCATTATCCATGCTTCATGTATGTTAAGTGAACATTAGATGACTATGCACTGTATGTTATCAAAGTTCATTACTTCATATTTGAGTAAGCGCACGAGCTCTTCTATGTAAACTTATGAATGGCGCACACCATATCCATATTCAATATTTGTCATAGCAATATTGTCCGTTGTAGTCGTTGACGAAGGTTACACTATATGTAAAATAGTGTATATAGCGCGCCTTTATTAAGATGATAATCTTTCTTTTCCAGATTGCGCAAGTTGAACTTGGCATTGAACTCGCTGGTGAAAGTCTCAGATGCATTTGGTGAGCTGTCCAATCTTGAAATCTTGGATTTCCGCGACAACGAATTGGGCCGCCTTTCTAGCGAAATATGTAATGACCGTGCTTACAAAATGCACATAAGATATAGAATTCGAAAACAAATCCATGTATACTGTAAAATATTAATATTTATATATGTTAGTCATTAGAGGCGTTCAACGCACAAACTATTTCGTCCTTTTTTCTGTCTTTTATGCACATACACATATACTTAATGCAGCAAAATGTACGAAGTTGACAAAACTAGACCTGAGCAACAACAAACTTACGGAGTTACCTCTGACCATGCACCGTCTCACCAAACTTTCGGTAAGTATGCAAATAGATTCGTTTTATTGTTTTCAGGTAGTTTTATAATTAGCGTTGTGGTGGTCAATTCATAATTTTTCGCTTACTCGTCGTTCGCTAGAGCTTTGAGGATCAATTGTAGTGTGTGCTTGCCAGTCTTGATCAATGGTGAAATGATACAACACGAAAAACAGTACCAACCAAGCATGAGGTCCATGTTCATACATATTCTTATATTTGTATAACGTATTTAACGTGCATGTTCTTCTCTCTCTAAATCAGATATTTGAATTTAAGGACAATCAGCTGCTTATTCCACCGAACCCTGTGATAGCAGCAGGGTTTGAAGCGATTATGGCATATATGAAGGCAAATGATGTTACATGGGTATGCACATCTTGCCACTATGCGCACATACGTATCAACACATAAATTATATACTAGCAATTATTCAATATACGCGAAGGACAACATTTCTCTATATAACTCATGTAACGAACAACATTAGGATGAGAAAGAGGAGAAGAAGAAAGTAATTCAAGCAAGGCAGGCCAGTCGCAAGAGTATTAAGACGAGTACAAGTGCTGCCTCGATGAAACTTTCCGGTATCCGATCACTACGTGAGCCTATATCCAGTTCCTCTACAAACGCAAATGCACAAAAAGACCTGGATGGCCCAACCTCAACTATGACCGTACCTGACATACCAAATGCACCCATAACCTCGGTAAAGAATAATGAGGTGCAAAGCGTGGCTCTTGTGGACAGACCTATAACTGCCGACATTGCCGAAGCTCAAGGGGAATGACAAATTTCAATTTCACATATTCGGGTGTTTCTATTCCATATATATATTGGCCACAAAGCTGTAATTTCCAATGGTTTTTGTTGATTTATCTGTGCTCACGTTTCTTGATGCCATAATTTATATCAACATTTGAGCGCGGCACACAAGTGAATGTAGAGAACGATGATACTGATTTCTTTACATAATTATTCGAGACCATAAGTTTCCGAGTAGATAGTGATACAACAAACGTTGACCGACTAAATTAAGCAAGCTTATTCTAATAGGACTCAAGATGGACCAAAAGTAAATAAAAGATATAATATCATTTATTATTTTCATGTTCACAAACCAAACTACAATTCTACAAGTCACGTACAAATACTTACGGATCTGCTACGAGTAGAACAGGATTATTGTTAATGGGGTTTATTAAATTATGTACATCATTAAATACTTGATATACTATAATTCGTAGTCTTCTACACCGTAGGAAGGGACGAGACCCTTTGTAAGACCACCAATCTCAACTCTAGCAACACCTTCTTTCTCACCCTGTCGTGGGAAGAACGATCGCACATAACAACTGGAGAATACGTGCGGTTTGTTGATCGATTTTCCGCTCACCATGCGTGCGCACTCTTGCACCGCCTACGATCACAATCACAGTCCATCGATATACACATATACGTGCAGAGCACGACGATACGAAAATATATGACTGAGTACGTACGTTTCTTTAACGGGCGAGACCTCAACTTAACAACATCGAACACACCTATATACATGAGACTATTATGTTGTGCACGCTTTCAATGGAACAAACCGTTTGGTGTTAACACATCCATGCACATTGGCATCAGAATACGCACAATATAAATCAAAAACAAGCATAATTAATAACACATAACAATATATGAACATGCACGTACGCATATGCGAATATCAGCCATGTGTTTACTAACAATACCTCTGTAATGGCCGGGTGGGGGTGAAGAAGGTTTTCCAACACAGAAACCGGCAATTTGTTCGAAATAACAAGGGCTGCTGCTTCTATTATGGCCGATGCGTCCTCTCCGGCCGCTCGCATACCCAAAAGTGTCTCAGGTACATTGGGATCATCCGATGCTATGTAAATGTATGTATGTACGTATGTATGTATTATATGTGAGCATGGGTTTGTGTGTGCATGTGCGTGAGTATATGTGTGTGTTCGCTCGTGAGCACAGTATGCATATCATTATGTAATCTCATGTCCCAGCAGTTTGCTTAACTTGATCTGGTTTGCAGCGCGAAATACAGTGTGTCCGATTGTTATTGCAGACATTGATTACATAGAGTTCACTATATCAAAAGACACTTTTCAACTCAAATGCATTTGGATGTTCTTCTTGTACGTTGTTAGCACATAAATAAATGCACGAAACGTATGCATAAATGACTTGGTAAATGCACTGTATATAAGATGGTTAACTAAGATGAATAAAGATGTTCCCAAAACCTCACCAGACACGATCATCTTTACGAAGCCGGTTCTCTCTAGTCGAGTTGCCTCTTTTGCTCTTCGACGGGCTTGTGACTTTGGGCCAGTCATATCCTCAGATGAAGGACTGTCAAGATATTCGCTCGCGTGCTGTGGACGATTAATAATACCTCTGCATTGTCGCGTATGAATATGTCTACAGTCAGTAATAAACTCGCCACATTTTCTGATTAGGTTCACCTAGTTGAATAGGATAACTTATTTTTTGAAAATAATAAATATGGGGCTAAAATTACATCATGTGACAGTGACTGTTTCAAGTATGAAAGAGAATTGGCACCATATTGTCTAACTACTATGTACAAGCAAATATGAATACAACTGAGTCTATTGGGCGCGAATGAACAACAGTGACTGTGATTCATTTTCAGAACAAAGGGACATTGGGCAAATGTGCATAGTCTACGCAAGCACAAACACAAACATTTAACCCACAAATGCAACCAGATATTCATCTTATATGCATACAAACGCCCCACCTTGCAATGACGTCGAAGCCCATGACTGCAACTTTGTGAGCAATGTTCATCTTGACCGCCTCCTGCTCATTCATTCCTACACAGGCAACCTCAGGCTGACCAACAGACCAACATTGACACACAAGCAAAAGAGTACTAGTTAGATTGACGTCACGAATGAACTTACTGTTTAAGTAAATAAACTAGGACAACCTAGGTACACATACCTCAGCAAAAAAATGCATACCAAAAACTCTAGCACTTAACAGTCAAATGAACACCCATATGTTCACTTAGGTGAGTATTATGTGCAGCGCATCATATTGATCACTATACATTTTGTAGACGTATACATGCAACATCGTAGAAAGTGAAGAAGAAACAATTACCTTGAGGAACATGATGCTTGACACGTTATCGTACGACACGGCTGTTTTCTGCACGTGAAGCAAAAGAAACAGTGATCAACAAATATGAATAGTTAAGCTTAGCATTAAAACTAACATACTATATATGTACGAGCACTGACACGTGTAACATTACAAACATAATATCAACAACATGATAGTTAAACTATACAAGCTGCCATGATTGTTCAAGAGTATTGGCGTTCTTGTGTGCTGTCAATTCATAAATCAATATACGTATGCAAGCACCTTGGCCTCATCCTTGACGAACATATCTTCAACTGCGCTGCGTGCCTCCATCTCAGCCACTGACACCAATCCAATGTCAAGAGTTGCATCTCCAGCAACGTGGATGCTGGGCACTCCAGCGCATCTGCTACTGCCTACGACAACATGTATATACAAGCACGACATCACCATTGAGTAACTAGTCCTTGAAAGATTGCATAAGAAACGGAACGAAAGTCTACGCACACCTGTGTAGTTATATGCAGCTACGAAGTATTTGAGTGTGTACGTAAATGACAAACAGTCAACAGAAAAATTACGAGCCGCATATTCCAAGCACAAGAGTGGACAAATTATACACTTGCAAGTATTAAAACAGTTGACAGGCAGTCAAACAGACAGTGCATGGTGTGCACATGCTAGTTGCCATCTGCGCGGACGCTTGGAAGGCAGTTTCATGTGGTTATGCATGCGTGATGCTCTGTACCTATCTTTTCCATCTCCAAGGAGCCGCGCTTGGAGAGTTTGAGGCCAGCAGCTTGGAGATTAAGGCTGTCTAGATTGGGCGTCCGGCCGATAGACACTAGTACCCGCTCTACCGTAAACGGTTCCTACAAATATATGTGTCACAGCGGAGAAAGCATAATAAGAGATGGGACAAGTATCAGCAAGCAATCCTCTGATCATAGTGCGAATACGCAACAACAGCAACGTGATAGTCTATATGACTCTCCACTAGACAACCAGAAGGGGAAGCATGTACCAGACATTGTGCATAACTCTGTCCGAATATGCATATATAGTCACATCCAAAGGTACGTCAACATGATACAACAAGAACATATGTACCTGTGCGATAATTTCCTGCTTTCCATGTGCATCGATATTGATGGTACCAAGTGTCACCTCAACTTCATTCTCTCTCACGTCGAGACTAAGCAGTTTGCACTGATTATGCACTTTAATTCCTGCAGCACGTTGTGTGAATGGTACATCCAAATAGTTGAGAGAGTCACTACTGGATTAAGTGTGCAAGACGTATCCCAACGTATCGCTTATTACAAATTGTCGGAATGCGATAACACTGAATGCTTACTTGAACATGTTTGCATATTGTGCAACTGTGCAGTCGCTTTGTAGATCGATTGTGTTTACTAGCGGGCGATGAAGTGCGTGCATGAGCCAGATGTAGTTGTGAGTCTACCTTCATCTCTATACTGTTTGTTGATAAAATTACTAACATCAAGATCTTCTGTAGGCAGCAGCCTTTTACGGCGCTCGTTGACCAAATGAACACGAGTCTGGCCAAAGTTGCTGAAAATTGCTGCAAATTCACAGCCAATAACGCCAGCCTGTATGTGTAGGGTAGTTATAACAGTGAGTCGCAAGCATGTACGTACACCTAGACCACAACTACGTTAGGCAAGCACACTATACTCCCAGGTTAGACTTGCTATGTCAATCACATACCCCGACAATACAGATGGACGCGGGCAATTTGTCCAGCTGGAAGATGTCATCACTTGTCATCACTCTCCTGCCATCGGTTACTGTGCCCGGCAGACTACGTGGAGAGCTCCCTGTGGCCAGCAGAATATTCTTCGCTGTTATCTCATGGAAACCAACCTATTATATTGATAGTCATTGTGAACGATCACGTTATATGCACACAAGTATACCTCTCGTATATAGTCATTCAAAAATAAAATCTGCATTCGTTTTTATAATCTCAGCCCAAGATATCGTTGGATGTAAGATTATGAAATACTGCTTGATTATTGATGCGCGTTCTACGACATGTATGATCTCCGGTGGTCCTCATTCCACTAGACGTGAATACGTAATTTCGTGTTGTTAATGTATGAATTCATTACACAAATATTGAGCACGACGCGCACGCCCGTACCTCCCAAGTTTCAGATGCATGTTTTCTTGTACGAGAGCCCACCAATTCTCGCCCATCGACTGCTACACTTACGGAATTGGGTCCCGTCAGATCTGCCTTACCTGAAGAAGTAACCATAATAAATATTATTATGCTATTGTGAAATTTGATTTGACACATGATACATATGTTAGCATTGGGCGAATTTGTTCACCCTGTGAATGACTATAAAAAAGAAGAATTTAATTGGAAGTTCCTCGCTCGAGAGCAGTTAAAAATTTACAGAGCGAGACGAGACGCACACTGTGCACATATCTATGCTTACCGCACATTAACGTGACTTGCCCGCCAACTTTTCGCCCGAAGGAATCGAATAGACATCCCCGGTGTAGTGCTTCGAATTGATTCATCATTTGCACCGCACGAGCAGTCTATGTGAGAGCATATGCAATTAGCAAAGCACAAAACTCATGTAAACTACATCGAAAAACATCAAACAGAAAACTCTTCTTTACTACTTGCTCTTGCCCTCCATGTCTAATATATTATTTCTGCTTCATGAATAAGGTACAAGGCAATTTGTACGTACGTGCAACCGTATATATACGTAGACATACTTGTGCATCCAAAACTAGCTTTTTCACATCTTCATAGTTTCCTTCATACTGAAGACCGCTTTTGGAGTCACGCAAAAGTTCACGGAACCCTCTTGTACGCCTGGACAGTTGCCATAGTGTTTTACTAGCCAAAGCACCATCCCATACACCTTGATTTGCATGCACGCGTATATAAATTTTGAAATAGGAACGAACATTGCATTTAAGTGTTCCAAAATATTAGACTGAGGACAATCATAGCACAAAATCACGATCTATTTAATGCACCGTCACTTAAAGGTGAGTTTCTGTCATAGATAGATATATTACGAAAGTCGTTTAACAACACACCTGCACCTCCTAGCCATTTCTGCTCCACCAGAAGTACAGTTGCGCCTAAATCCCACGCTCTACAGAAATGTTTACAAGAGGAACGATGAACTTTCGGTATACGTTGTGCCAAAAAATCTGACGTTAACGACAAAAACGTACTCGTGGAACATGCTAACCAAAGTAGAATTAGGAACAACAACAAATAGAACGAGTCTTTACTGCTAATAAGAGTGAGCGGTGTTCTAATAGTTTTCTCACCTTGAAGCTGCAGCGTACCCTGCTGAGCCACCGCCAATCACCACCAAGTCATAGTCATACTGTCCGCACTTGGATGTACTGTTATGCGCCAGTCTACGAGAAAACACAACAAATAAAACACAAGCTCGTAAATACACGGTACTTGGATGCATGAGAGTCCACGGAGGCTGCACCAAAATGGTGAATAGCTAGCTGTGTTGAGAAAAAACAGACAAACCACGTGTTGTCACCGATGTACACCAACTCACATGCATCGTTCACTTAATCCTAATCAGCAAATATCAAGAACCCTAATGAGACCACGACGCTGCAACTTCGTGAAATACTCACGGGCAATGTCATAAAACTTGGTCAATGAAGGTCAACGTATCTAATATACTAATGCTATACAAACGCGAGTACACATCAAAATTTCGACTGTGCGATCCATTGCCACGTCCATACCTTTTAAATGGAAGTCGTTTTAAACCTAAATAAGCTGGTTTGGATGCAAGCCGACCTAGCGCTACATGAGCACGACTGCCAGTTGTGCATGATTTTGTGGTGGTGGTGTCAAAATTAGTTTATCACACATTAGGAAATGTATGTATAGCAAAGTAACGCCTCTAATGGAGCAAACTCGAGAACATGCAATTATTCGTGCCTGTACCTTTGTACACAACAGACATAAGTTAACTGTCGTTCTACTACTAAAAAAATCTACAAGTGAAGAATACCAGACAGTATCTGAAATGGGATAACTATTTCTGTAGTTATTATTACAACAGAGGTGTGAATCATATTTGCACGCGTGCTAGTTTTTTTAGTTTGCGTAAGCACAAAGGCCCACATGAGATACAAAATCCTCAAAAATCTAACTGCCACCATATACTGCTCAATTAGACAGACGGGTGCTTGAAGCATCAATCACATTGATATCCATGTTACCATACCTCACAGCAGTGTTTCTTATCATGGTTGGTGGTAAGTAAGTCAGCACATGCGTTCGTTGCCAACGCTACTTTGTGTTTACTTATCACGCGCACATGAGGTTATGAACGAAAATGAACTCAAAACTAATGAACGCCGTCCGGCCATTACAATATTGAGTGGGCGGCGGCAAATATCACATCACATGCAATCAATCAATCAATCAGTGATCGACACATTAACATGCATCCATGCATAAACACAACCACAACACACACCATGCACACACCATTCACACACATACTATACACACACACCACACACATCATGCACACACACACCATTCACACACACACACTACACACACACCACACACATCATGCACACACACACACACACACACACCATTCACCCACACACACACACACCATTCACCCACACACACACACGCCATTCACCCACACACACACACACTACACACATACCACACACGCAGCCTGAAGAGACAGCGCAAGACACGGATTGATCCAGACTTGCTCGTATAGCGTGTGCACAGTGTTGCTTAGATGACGGATCGTTCGTTCACACTGTGTCCTGGTTTAGTAGAAAATGTGAACATTCATATATTCAACATTCATTAGACTAAACCCACCAAAGTTTTCAGTAGAATAGCAAAGGTAATAAATATGATGGATATATATTGCGCTAATTAAGATATCGAGTAGTAGGTAATTCGGGCTGTATTCCATGTGTAGTCCTAGTATGGGAGTGAACTCCATTAGACTAGAACCACAAGTTTTTATTCTAGCTTCATAAGATCAAAATTTTGTGTAGAATTGCCAAAATAATGGATATATACTCAGTTAAGTAAAACAACCAGTAGGAAGTATTTCAGGTTGTTCTCTATTTGTAATTCTAGTATTGAAATTTCTAACCAGCGTGATGTCTTCGACACTCTTTTTGTATTATATTTCCAATACTTGTCATGGTCGTGGTAACATTCAGCTCTACCAATTGAATGATGGTGACACTATTGGACGGCAATCAAAACTTGTAACTTGAGTCAAGATACAAAACCGAGCACAACGAATATATGATAGAATCCCTTGCTTAATCTCCGCTTTGATCTTCATGGGCAAGGGAGGAGTACACAACTTTCGAGATGGCAACTGAAACTTGGAGAGTGCTGTCTTCTATCGCTAGTCAACATGTCAAGTTCCGAAAAATCGATATATAATACGGAATGCCATCTGGAACGGATGAGCGGAAGGAAAGTATGTCACGTTGAAGTGATTCAGGACCTGTTGGGTTAGGAATTTGTGATGCTCTATATGCGTTTGTTGTTTCGTTATCGTAGTTGCGGCATGTAGTGTAGTGGATTAGCTGTAACAGTGTGTTATTCTATTAAGACCAAAGAACAGAATCGAACTGCATTTGAATGATTGTCCCTTTTAATGATGTAATCGACTCGGTACGGTCGGACTGGCTGACAATCAGTAAAGTATCTTCACTGATTTGAGATTACATAATAATTAGTGCATGTATTGGAAGTATTAAAACGGCAATTTTCACACATTTTCCACGCATTGGAAGATGAACTGTTATTTACCTTGTGTCTAAACCTGTGTCTCATATGAGCAGTAGTCAATACTACTGCTTTAGTGTGACGCCTCAAGTGGTCATTCTCGCAATTGAGGATGATGAAGGATATCCTGTGTCGCGGTGCCTCCCTGCCGTCGAGGCAAGACACAATCCTGAAACAATTGCATGAACTGCCATGCAATTTGCCAAGTGGACAAAGCCTAATGTCTGCGTACAGTACATACAGGGGCTACAGTCAGGGGCAAATATACAATATAAGATGTTATGTGTCCATACTGAGGGCACAAATCTCAACAAATATGTGCCCTATGGAGCAAGAAGACACCCTCCAATGTCCAGTTCAAAGCCTTCCTCTTAACCACTACATACACAAGGGAGACTATAATGTGCTTCGTTAGTGCCTCTGCATCTAGAAATAACGGGTTACATTGTGGGTTCGAAGGCGGGTAGTTGATCGTCCTCTACTAGGTTACTTTTCGAACAGCCCAGATAGCTATTTCTTGAAGTATCGAATCTATATTTCTTACTGTGGACATGAGGAGCGACCATAAAACATAGTGTAATGACGAAGTAAAAGTACACCATGTTAGTGACGATAGCCGTTGACGTTTTAACTCTGCACACTGGTAATACAATATCAATACAGTTCACCAACTAACTAACTTACTCTGTCAGTTCAGCGGATCATGAAAAGAATTCGAGAACTGTGTGTTATACATCGAATAATGTGAGGACATCTCGCTGCGCCAAATGTCACATTTGAGAGCTGGTATGAGATGAACACATTCTTGTTCGAAAGTACAGCATGTTATGTTGACTATATAGAGGACTACGTGATCTTGCCTGAATGAAATTTACTAGTTGAGATATGTGTGTATTTTATATACTAAATAATATAGTTGGAATAATGCGAACGTAGTTACTACTATTTATGAAATATTTCAGTACAAGTAACAGATAAAAAATATTTTAACAGACAACAACAGTAAACTATTCCTCGTTAATAATAAATGAAACATTGCAATACGCAGTTGTTAAAGTACCACGACCATGACTAGTATTGGAAATATATTACAAAAAGAGTGTCAAAGACTTCACGCTGGTTAGAATTCTCAGCTTTAGAGAGAAGAGACTTCATTCCTATACTAGGACTACATATGGAACACAGCCTGAATTACTTACTGCTCGCTATCTTAATTGGTAGAATATATACCCATTATATTTATTATGTTTGCTATTCTACTGAAGCTTTGATCTTCTGGTGATTAAATAAAACGTGAGGTTCTAATGTAATGGATATTGCATATATAAATGTTCGCATTTCCTGCTTAACCAGGACACAGTGTGAACTATCAATCATCTAAGCAATACATGACTACTGTGCACACACTATACGAGCTAGCCTGGATCAAGCTGCGTAGCGCATTATCACTTGGGACAGTGTGTGTATATATAGTGTGTATATGCATGAATGGATGTAAGTGTGTATGGTTGTGTATGTGTTGTCATTTACTGACTGCATGTGTTATCTCGATCAATCTGTGTCGTACGTTGCCACTTGGTACGGTGAGTGAGTGTGTGTGGTGTGTGTGTGTGTGTGGTAAACCAGCAAACGATATTATATGGACCAAGGTTTAGTCGAAATCTCCAGAACTTCTACTAAGGCTATCAGATATCCTAACGAGTCAAGAAGCTTGTCCAAAATCTTCCTTGAGGACGTTATATTTCTCTTCATTGAATCTATGACGTGGGGGTGGTCTACACAGAAGCCGAGGATTTGAACGGCGATAGCCTTTTGCTCTAAGGATGCACGGAGAAAGTTGATGACCTTGTTTCTGTAAGCGAGAAAGAGGCCACTGGATTTGTTTTGTAATCGCTGAAGGCCGAATTCGAGTGGCTTGTTCATTTCGCCAATTATGCACTTGTTTTCAAATTCTTTCTTTTCTTTTCTTTACTCTTCGTCAACACTGTACGATGTCAAAGAAACATATGTTGTTCTGACCACTGTATACACGAATAATGTTAGGTCGATGTTTGTATGGCCGGCCGGTTTACTTCCATTTCAACAGTTTGTTTTTAAAAACAATAAAATGTTCGCCATTCGATCGGGTGTTGAAGAAAGTGCGTAGGGTAGAATTGTCAAGATAAGAAGTACGGACCAGCCTATATGCGGTTAATAATACTGGGCGATAAATAAATAGTATTGAGCGGTTGTTTGTTTGTTCATTACAATCATATGTTATATATATACGCCGACAATTAATTATTAATGCCCTGTATTAATGAAAAATATATTCGTAGTCTCAGACAGATATAATGGTAGGATGTCAAACACTGTGTAAGTTCAGTCAGAAAAGTAAAACGAATAAAGTTCTTAAAATTCACATGTCCAACGCGCCTGGGGCGACAACTCTTCCTAGGAGTGAGTGATGGATGATGGATGGAGGATCTTGGTCCAATGCTCCTACGGATACTGATTGGCCCGGTAGATCGAAAGAGAGTTCATCCCCTTCAGACTCTGGTTCAAATAGCAGTCAGTGACAGTGACAGTGACAGTGAACATAAGAATACTCACTCGGTTTCAAAATCAAATATGTGCACGCACTGAGAAGTACCGCGTAATGAGCTAGCTACTAAGAAATGACTTATGCTATCCTCGTCGCAGTAGTAAGTTGGAGAGAAAGCGCAATATTCAAAGAGTGAAGAAAGCTTGGATACGAACACGGCATGAGCGAGATAACGTCTCGCCTTGAGTGAATGAAAATACATAGGTGCAATACGACCGCAAAACCATAAGCAGAGTAAGAATACGTTGGGGCTCGATGGTTTATTGTGCAGCGATCGCGACATTTTGCTGAAGTAATACTAAACCCTATCTAGCACTAAAGCCTACACCCTAAACCAACACATAAACCCTAAACCAAAGCATAAACCATACGAGAAAACATACGTACACTCTTGGCTCTTGGCAACTCCTCCTCTCCTTCTATATCCCTGAACAGAGGCTCGTTCCTAATGTCTGGGCAATGGGTGAACGAGCCTCTCTCCTAGGACATGTGCTGTAGTTATGTTAGTAATGTCGTTTCACTGAACTGTAGTGATACACTACTAGTTTAGGAGAGTGTAAGAGTGTTTACCATCGCTTTAGTCATATGCAGCTGTTGAGTACACTTCTCTTCTAGAAAGGGCATGTCTGTAGTCATGCTATTGGTGCTGAAGTGTAGGGTTTATATTTAGTGATACATTCATTGGTTTTAGGAGGGCTTAGGAATATTCAGATCCATGCACACCTATACATCTTGTACTTACAAAGAAGAATTAATTATATTAATTTGGTAGAATCAGAGAAAAGAACAACATATAACTCATACATGTTGCAAGTAGTATCAAATATTTATTGTGTTCAGTGATTTAAAATGATTGCTCGTCTCATAACTGCCGTCAGTCACTACTAAGTTTAAGTTCATCAACACTGACTGGATGGTTCCATCCTAGTAGTTATTGGATTATCTGATGTGTTGACGCAAGGACAGCGGCCTCCTTGTTCAATCAAGCGATGTTCTAAGTTCAAGTTCCGAGAGCATGCGGTCTAGACACCCGTCCGTATCCATGCACCAATGAATGGTCCTTTGTTTTCAACAGAATCGATAACATGGCAATATGTTTTAGGTAAATTAACAGAGTCTTTATAGAGGACCTCCCAAGACATCCATTAATGCCAGCAAAGAACGATAAAAAAGCATCCGGATTTCTTTTGAATGGAAGAAGGCCCATTCCATGCTTACATGGGCTTGTCTATGTCGCCAATCATGCACTTGTTCTCAAATTCTTCAAACAATCTTTTTGAGTACTTACATGTACGAAGTGGAATCTGGCCTGGCTGAGGGCTACCATAACTTTGGTGTACGTACGTAAATCATCATACACTTATACGCACGCAAGCGGGTTTTAGTAACCATAGCGGCGGATCAACTATTTCCTTTTACATGTAGTCCGAACTATCTCAAAAGCCTGACTGACTGACTTTCTTAAAACCGTAAAGTTGTGGTAAGATAGAAATGAATGTCAAAAATGTGGCACTCACAGTACAAACCCAAACAAAAAACCAAAAAAAAACAAAATAATATTAAAGTGAAATAAAAGAACTTCTTTTAAACATGTCAAGAGAGACAAATCTTTCCTTCCCGTCCAGGTGTGCTGGTTTTACACTCTACCAGTTGGTTCAGTAAGTACCATTGTTACCAGATCCTTGGCCTCAGAAAGCACGTTTGTTTAGAATACATGCATGCTGCCAATGCCTATAGAGAAAGTATGCTTTGATATTGTAAACGTATGACGCCAAAAGTATTTAGACAGTATCTTACACTTTTATTACTTCACTGGGACGGACCATCCTACTTTTCCTTGGTCAATGAATCCCTTAGAGGTATTCCAGTGAATTCTATCTCTTACTTCCTATGTCTTCCCAGTTCATGCAGTGATATGCCCTGGTAGTCAGTCAAATGCTCGGATTTGTGCTCAGAAATACGTCCGGCCAGTTGTACCTAGTGGCGCTCGGTTAAGACCCTTTCTTTCTCGCCTCCCATAACGATGTGCTGGGTCATACTGCTCATCTAGTGAGTTGATCACAAGACACAACAACACCTATAAACACTTTGCTCAAATTCATTGTTTAATAATGTAAACCACATAAACAACATGTGCTGATGGTTAAAAATCGTCCATTGTGTTTTAATCGCATAACAATAAAAGCATCTTACGCATCGCTTGGACACAATAAACTCCAATATATTCCATAATAATAAATCCGATGTATTATGTACATGTAAACGAATGCCTGCAACATGTGTGCATAGATTCCATAAATTACTGGTGTATTGTTTGTTAATGATTCTATCGGGAAGTGTAATTGATTCCAGCTGTGTTGTACGTAGGCAGTGGGGAGTTCTTATGAGGCAAAAAGTGAGTGAAAAAGTACTCACAGGATACATGAATATATTATTACACTTACCGACCGAGCGTGTTATTTCATTGATTTTGATAGTTGTTCGAATTATCCTCCTAGAACGTTTGTACACAAAACTATCCGTACTGGGCCTGTATGAAAACTGTGTTTACGTTCTCTGCAATGTAACACCTATGGTCAGCACCTACGGTCAGCACCTATTTTTAGCACTTGTGGCAAGCGAAACCGTCATCCATCCATCTTCTCATCCTTGAGGTGTTCCTAAAGTATTTTGTACTCGAAGAAATGATAGCACGCGAAAAACTCGATTTTTTGTTCCGTGAAGTGAATACGTCCCGGTTGTGCCTGGTGACGCTCTATCAAGATGAGAGAGATTTCACTGGCCTCCCATAATAATGGGCCCATTCATAATGCTCGTCCAGTGTGAGTTGATCGATCATAAGACTATACCGGTTTCGTCGGCATCTACATAGGCAATAACCCCAGTAAACGGATGCGCTTGGATAGCTGGTATTCATCCTGAGTAGTTTTAACTGTCCCGATACAAGAGCCAGAAGGATTATTCGAGATGGATTTAGATGGACAGACTGGTGATGTTCATGAGTCACCGGAAAAAGACATTTGGAGCCGTTGTACACGACGGGCTCCTTATCATGTTGAAATTAATAGTATGGATGAACAATTTGTCAACGTTTGTGTGTCAGACCATGCCGACTGGCCAAAATGGGTGCTCTTGTATTTCGAGATAAGACTGTCTTCATGAATGGAATAGAATGTTCGATGAATAAATATACTTGCTACGCCCACCGACTGGATTTGAAGACTTTCTATGGAGTGCTGTCACCACAGGACTCTCAGATGACTACAGAGGGTACCTGTAAAAAGCACTGTATATCTTGAAACAAGCCGAACTATGCTGGTATAATAATGCACGGGGAGAAAGTCGACCTGCAGTAGATATGTACAAAGCTGTTTCAGGGATACCTAATAGCTCACCTTTACTTTTCGCACCAATTCTCGTGCTCCATATGATTGCCAGTTGGAAGTTTTTGTTCTCTTGGATGTAGCTCAAAAACCAAAGATGTATCAACCCACTTCTTTGTCAGATGTGTGGTTCCGCTCATTACTTCTGCAGTCGTATTGTGTGTCCAATGCCTCCACACTTCGTACTTGTAAGTTTCCCTCACACTGAGTCCTTCCTGGTTTGTCCTAATATTTGACATCATCATAGACATACTTGAAATCTGTTTAGATCTTTACTGTACGTGACGCTGCGGAGGTCTATCTGCATAGAGTTGCGTCTTTATCTTCCCAACTGCCACCATCTAGTGTAGTTTGTATCACAATCGCAGCCTGCTTGACTTATTACATGTGCATTCGTTAATTAGTCTTATAGCAATTATGGTTTACAAGTTCCTTTTTAGCAGTTTGGATTCTTGCAAGTATAAGTTTCAAGCGATCCGTTAGGCTGGATATATTTTCGTTCGCGTCCAGAGCGTTCACGTCAGCCTACGATGATAGAAAGGATGTATAGCAGAGTATGAGTTTAAGAGTGTTGCAGGCATCGTGCTACTTCTGTTAGCCAATGTGGTGGACGGGTCGTGGGTGCCCCCGAACATGTAAAGAACATGGTATCCGAAGGTATTAATTAGATACGATAGAGTAAATTTCTTCGTCATGCTCGTCATATGCATGCAGTGAGCGCACTCCATTCACTTAGTTTGGCTTAATCTTGAGCATCCAGGTTGAAGAATATCCTGAAGTATCTTTTAGCTTGTGTGTGTCATGCATTAGATTTTGTCTTTCGTACGTTGTCAATCATCTTTCTGTTTTTTAAAATTCCTGTAGTTCTCGTAGGAGACACTCATTCTGCGCTCCTTGGGTCATGCTGGTCTGTTATATTTTGGGTATATCCTACACTTGACTCAAAAGTAATATGGATGTTCTCGTGTAGATAGATCTTGAAGAATATTGTAGTAGGGTGTAAAAAGTTTTTTCTATCCACCCACCGCTTGCATGTAAATAAAAACTAAGAACTTTATTCCTTTTACTTTTGACTGAACTATATATAATATATTAAACATCTAGACTTTATATCCGTCTGTCGAATATATAGTCTATGTATATGATTTCTTTCCCTGTGTAGGATCTTCCAGTAAACCGAATAAACAAACATTCTGATCTCCTCCCATAGTGATAAATATTTAAAAACATATCAGCATAAAATATTAACATGTATGATACAACACAACGTCAAATACAGTAAGTATTCCACAACATCTTTATACGAGGTGTACAGAAAGTGACAAGTCTTAAGATATCCGCATCTTTAAGTCCCATTAAAATATACTGATTTGGTCTAGTACAGAGTTGCGCATTTCGCGCATGGCTGGAGGCATCGTACTTTTAATATACTTCACAGCATTTGTGTGTACAACGTCGAAACAGCGATCAATATGGGATGCATGAAACGTACATAGTGAGGATTAGATGCCACACCTAACCGAAGATTTGATTGACGAGGGAGGATAGGAAACCCAAGAACTCAGGATTGAAAAGCATTTTGGATCTTTCACACCAGTTACTACTACACGCATGAGTTCAACGTTTCGACATAAACCAAAGAGTCTAAGTGTAGATAGTTCAACATATCACGGAATCATCGGATTTCTCATGTTTTCAGCTGTGGGGATCGATCCATATATTATATATAGTTAGTACATGCAACTAGGGTATTGAGGCGGTACCAGGATGAACCTACAAAGGCTCGAGAGGCTACCGAGAATACTGTAGGCGGATATTTAAGCACCAACGATAAGGAACTTCTTTTCATGTCAATGGATGAAATTAAAGTAGAGGATTATGCTGAAACCAGCAGCTTTGGTGGTGAATCCGACAAATAAATGTTCTAGAAGCAATGAATATGTATTGCTTACTGATCGCTGGAACTCGAATCATATGATATGTCACAAGACTAACTAGCACTAATGACTTCAAGTATGGCGGATCCAGAGTATGCAGCCTATGCGGAGCTTGTAAAAACCTATGAAGCTTACAAAGTCACTTTGGACGCTGTATGTACAGGGAGTACTCAACGCGATCAGATATAATGCTTTCTGATGCGTTTACAAAACTCTTACCAAATGAAGTACTTTTTTGCACAGTGACAGATATTTGTATGCTTGTATGCAAGAACGTTGTTACAATACTGTAACAGTAGATGGTTGACTCATGAGGGAGTGTGGATACATTAAAGTTATTATGACCCAGCCATGCACGAAATAGCGGACCCCATGCTGGACTAAGCCAGTAAGTATGTTTTATAAGACTCAAAGATGCAGGCAGGTATGGCTTGACGGACTTACTACATCGTATAAATACGTCTGTCATATATTGTATAGTGTACTGGACGTTCGTTGTGTTAAACCTTTCTGATTCTACTTGTTTATAACTATTGGATATGATGATATCGTTTCCTGCTAAGATTTGCATTACGTTGTTTATGTTGTTTAAATCTGATTGCAGTATTTATTTCTATGGGTAATCCTGGATACACATGTACTACGTATTGCTAATGGAGATGAAGTTGCATAGAATGAATGGCAAACCCTAGTAAGGAAATCAAATTCGCAGAGAATTTATTCTACAGACGGGTATAAAGAAATGTTCAACGTTGTATCTATCAGCTTAGTCTGAAAATAGATGAATATAGAATTTTTAGAATGTACAAATTATTAGGATCGTGTTCCGTGGCTTTGCGCTTGATTGGAGGTAGTTCTTGTTGTTTTACCTTCAACGTGTACTGTGCAGAAGGATAGCTCTTTCCCGCCCTTTGCAATTGTCGGTTGTCTCTTTCAGCACTGTCTTCATCTATCTCGTCAAAAATAACAACGTTTATTATACCAATAATAGTGATGCAGCTGTACGCAGAACCTTATACAGTCCCTTGATAGAGTGACTAACTGCTAGGAATTTTGGCAGCTGATCTATTTGAAACCTTTTCTCTAGACGAATTTGTAAATGCGTCAGTAGCTCAACACACGAATAATACATATTTCTCTTATTCTTTCCCGAAGAATATCTATCGTATTATGTAAGGATAATCCTCTTTTGAAGCATTGACGATGTTTCAGAACAAGATTTGAGAAGTTGTAGCTAGATAATATAAGGAATGTCAAGTGAAGTTACAAAAAATAACCTTCCCAATCCAAGAAAGTAACCCATGCCCCCACCCCATCCAAGAATTGAACAGATGCTCCACCCGAATCTCATGTGTCAAATGGTGTTAATTAATAGTTTGACGTAAAAAAACTTATACATCTTCCAAAATAGTTGGTTTCAACCATTTTCGAAAGCTCTTTAATGTAACGAGCATATAATGTAGTGAGAAACTCGTTGTAAAGAAGTCGACAGAAAAGTATAAGAACAAGCTATAAAATTCGCACAGCATATTCGAGTAAAAGTTTCTGTACTACTTACCTTCTCAACCTGAGATCCCGTGCATCATCAACACCGGATACTTCTGCGAGAAGAAAGTCTTCATAAGCAATGCATGGACACACTTACCTCCTCAACCTGAGATCCAGAGCATCATCAACACCGAATACTTCTGCAAAAAGGTCTTCATGAGCAATACATGGACCCAGGATGCCACTAGGTAATTGTTGTTTCGAGTATCCATTCTTTCGTAAATTTTACCTATCGATGTGTTAGTACTTGGGGGATCATAGCAACGTATGTCGTCGTGTTCCTTGCACTTTCTTGTGACTACAGTCCTCCAAAGTCACTTCTAATTTCGTTAGGCCACACTCTTGGGTAATAATAGGTGATGCCCTCCTTCTCACTTGTTGAGAGTAAAAGATTTTCAAAATCTATTATTTTGCATAATTCAACAGGAACAAAAGGAGTCTGTTAGGTTCGCCTCACATAAAAAATTAGTAATCCTTGACGTCCGTAAACTAGCGCAGTGATATAATTTACAACTTTCAACCCCAGTTTTCTCATTCAAACGAATTGTAATCGAAAGTAAAGCTTGTGTGATAGTGGCCGGTCAACCAATACATGCGTATACAGTCAATAAAAAAATGAGAATTATGATCAGCATAGATACTGTTCTATCTCAGAGTATAATAGCCTGGATTGCAAGTTTCCACACGTAATAAGACAGCAATAGTGATCAAGTTCGATTCAGCGCAGAAATAAATATTCATGGTTCGACTGTCTCATAACGTGCGAGTTCTAAGAAGTTCACAAATTCATAAATTGTCTAACGGGTTTTCAACACAAGAGTACTTACTGTCCCATGTTTTAGGGTTTATTAGTATAGTTAGTATTCGGTGGTATTCTATGTTTAAGACTTGACTTTCTTTATACTATAACTAAAGCACATAGATCCTGTATGTTTCTGGCTCTTTTCTTTACTACACTCACACTAAACCATTCCTAGCAAATAGAATTACAAAATCGTAGAACCAAGTTGGTATGTGCCCATCCCTGAGGGCAATCAAGTTATATTCTTGTCACTGTTGCCGAGGTCACTAATCACGTGAGTACAGTCAACCCTAGTTCTAATAAAAAAACAGGCTCAGAAGGAGCAGGTTTCAGCTAATATGGACGATAGACAGTAATAACAACACAAATTCATGTTTCTGGTGCGTGCTCGTACGTCAACATGGAATGGAATTGAGCAGCCAACAGGCTAGAGATGGCCTACATTTCCTGCACCTATGAAAGATCAACTCAATCACGATCAGATCGATACTATACGCTTCGTCCGAGCGTGTGACGAACATTAGAAATGTTTGGTATCTGGTACATAACGTTACCAGCAACACGGCTGCATTCTTTACGTTTATCTGGTACGAACAAATTATTCTTACATTTTGAATGTAATAGCTGAATTCCCGTCATACCACTTTTCAAGCTAAACCCCAAAAGGCGGAACTTTGGAGGCAACTAGTACGGTGGTTTCACATTGACATACTGAAATTGTACAATTCTTCCATATACCGAAAGCAATTAACAAATTCTCATCATACGGTCCTAACACAAAAATAAAAACCAGACCATGAAGTAGAAGGACATCGGACGAGTTTATTCATTCAAGACGGGGCGTTACTTGTCTATACAATTCTAACTGGGTCTACCATTAGATCATCCGGCCTTCGTAGCGCTTACACAAACCAGTCGCACAATATGGTAATAGCTGGCATAGCACATGATTGTGGATATCACTTTGAAGGGGATAAACTGAAGTCGAGAGTGAGTACCATCAGATGTTAGTTGTTTTTCATGGCTTCTTACGAAATCGTAAAACCCTGTATTGATGTGGAATATAGGGAGGGTTACAGCACTGTATAAGTATATAAAATCTAATACAGATTCATATACCTAATAGAGAAGCCTTTTTTTTGTCACTCAGACTACACAGAAAAGGACAAAAATCTTCCAATAGTTTTGCACTCTGCAGCAGATTGTCATAATTTGGTCTCACGCTTGAGGAGCTATGAGGGCGGTCACGTCGGGTTTAACACAAACTACCTTTAAAAACGCTGTCCGAAATATCTGTGATTATCACATCAGTGAAACCATTGTGTACCAACTGTTCACGATATTCGTCTTCTGATATTGCGTTGGCAAATGGTATACAGGATATCCAAAGACATAGTCGGAGTAGAAACATTTCTATAAAGCCCTGCTCAGTGTTACTTTTAAATACGAAGTCTGTCAGTGCCAGCCGGCCTCCCTACAACATTTGTGGAACACAACCAGATTCAGTCACGGAGGACTTTTCTAACAACTATACGCTAGTTTAGTACATCATGGTAATCAATCAACTGTAATTGCAAAAGAATGAGTAAAACCTTGCAGAGTAGCCGACGGGATTCCCGCTGAAATAAACAGCGATCAAAATGATACGCACTGTCCACACTAAGTACACAGGAGAACGTTTCCTGTAACCAAAGGGAATATTCCAAGAAAGAATATAATTATTTGTGACATGCTTGGTGCACAGTAGCTGGAGGAGGTCCAAGTATTAAAAGTATGAATATCACTGCAAGCGAGGTGTAGAAAGTTGAAAGGAAATAAGCTCAGTATTCTACAAGCATATATTACTTGAGGGATATGTAGAGCGTCGGCCGACCCCAATATCAAATTGCATCTGTCAGAGACGCAGCACGAATCCACCTTTTCCAAAGCCACTTCAAACTGTGACGGATTGATTTCAACTCCAGTGACATGTTTAGCATTAAATGTTTTCACCCATACTAATATTTGATCTCCACATCCGAACCCCAAATCTGCGGAGGACATGCAACCACATGAGAAATTTCGAAGTTTCGAAGTCGCAGGAGCAGAATTTAGAACACAATTGAGTTTAAGAAGAACCTTCAGTTTAAGAAGAACCTTCAGTACTAACCAAGGCACATATCATCTGAGTTTATCTTGGCTGCTTGACCAACCAACGTCGTCAACTTCGTGCAAGCATATACGAATTCGTTTGAGGCTGTTGAAGCGCCTGTTGGGAGTGTCAATAGTTTACAGATTCAAAAATATATTGCAAAAAATGGGTCTAAAAGTCAATTGTTTACTGTACAGCTGAAGTTACATTGTTCTTGCGGAGTACGCTTGTGTTTATAACGTTGATGCTTCCCACTTGTCAAGGCCGGGGATAGGCTCATTCATTATTTACTTATGAACTAAAATATACGTGAAGGAGTGCAGTGAACATGTATTGATCTATCTCAATTATACGAGCAAAGGAAATACATGCCGGAAACATCCTCCCAGAAACCAAAGTTCATCCAATGGGTTGGGCTTCTATTCAAATCCGTATTATGACGAACATGGTTTAAGAGAGAGCGATCCGTTCTGGTCACATCGTACAGATTTTCAATACCAAACGTGGACATCATGCAGTTTCGCTAAAGTGCAAACTTTCACGTAAACAAACAATTGATATATATTTGTTGGTTTAGTTTTGTTTGTTTAGTGTGTGTGTGTGTGTGACTGTGTGTGTGTGTGACTGTGTGTGTGTATGACTGTGTGACTGTGTGTGTATGTGTGACTGTGTGTGTATGTGTGACTGTGTGTGTGTGTGACTGTGTGACTGCGTGTGTATGTGTGTGTGACTGTGTGTGTATCATCCGTAAGTGTATGGGGGTGTGTGTGTGTTTTTGTGGGTGGTGTGTGGTTGGAGAGAGGAGCCTTCGTAGACAATTTCCGATTTCGGTGAAAGATTATATAGTAGTAGTGGTAGTAGTAGTAGTAGTAGTAATAGTAGTAATAGGCGACAGTCAGTAGTTAAGCCAGTCAGTCAGTCAGTAAGTCAGTCAGTCATTTGTTGGTTGGAACCCCACCCATCTACCACGTTCTGTGAAGATGAAAGTTTGTCTTGAAAACGTATGAAACGATCCGAGTTCAAGTACATAAACCCACATTCTATAATCTATATCTTGAACATTCTGGCTACCGTAAGTTACGTTTTTGTTGTTACCATGGAGCTACTTTTTCGAGTTCGCGATTTTTTCTCTTTACCTTTTTTTTTGACGCACCCACAGGACCGGCCCCGCACACCGCCAGCCAGCCGCTATGTGTGTGTGTGTGTGTGTGTGTCTGTGAGTTTGTGTGTATCTGTCTGCTGCTGTCTTCGTTCCGTTTTCACTCACAGTCAGTCAGTCAGTTAGTTAGTTAGTTATAAGGAACAAAAGATTTCGCATAGCTGTCAGTTTCTTTTTGTTTCTCTTTTAACGACATCGCATTTAACATGTTTAGAGCTGCAGTTTGCGCCGGTATCGCGGCGGCCGCCGTCGAGGGTTCTATCATCTTTAAGGAAACTTTCGATGGTACGTATATGCTCTTATTAGTGAAAACGACGAAATAAAATCTGCTATACGAATTCTGCTTCGGCAGAAAACTAACAAAAATATTTTGCTTCTTCTAGATACATATGCTGATCGATGGGTTGAGAGCACCTTCAAGGGAGACGACCAAGGAAAGTTCGCACACTCTGCTGGACGTCATTATCACGACGCTGAGGCCGACAAAGGGATTCAAACGAGTGAGGATGCGAAGTTCTATGGCATCTCCGCCAAGTTTCCGGAGACATTTTCTAACAAAGGCAAAGATTTGGTTGTTCAGTACCAGGCTAAACACCAACAGAACATTGATTGCGGAGGAGGCTACATCAAGCTCTATCCCTCAGGAATCGACCAAGAAAACCTACATGGCGAGACCCCGTACAACATTATGTTTGGTCCCGACATCTGTGGGAACGTGAAACGCGTACACGTCATTTTCACATACAAGGGTAAGAATCACTTGAAGAAAGTGGACATTCCCGCCAAATCGGACGAGTTCTCCCACTTGTACACTCTTATTGTTCACCCCGATAACACTTACGAGGTTCTTATCGACCATGAATCTGCCGCGAAGGGGAGCATTGAAGATGACTTTGACATCCTACCCCCGAAAGAAATCGAAGACGCTAGCGTCGTGAAGCCCAGTCAAGACGAGTGGGATGAGCGGGCAAAGATTCCCGATCCCGAGGATAAGAAACCAGACGGTCATGATGATATTCCTGAATTTATTGTAGACTCTTCGGCTGTCATGCCAGAGGACTGGGACGAGGAGGAAGATGGCGAGTGGGAAGCCCCTATGATCGACAATCCCGATTATAAGGTAGAATTTGTTTTTGTGGGCGTTTGTTTCATATGACCCGCACAACCGTTGCATCAAACGTAGACTAATCTCTGATCTCGCTTTTCTAGGGTCCATGGGTCCCGCGTATTATTGACAACCCCGCTTTCAAGGGAAAATGGGAGAGACCTGTTCTTGCCAACCCCGACTACATTGCCGATGAGAACCTTCACGCTTATGATGACATCTCCTTCGTAGGTTTTGACCTTTGGCAAGTCAAGTCTGGTACTATTTTTGACAATATTATTATTACGGACAGTGTGCAGGAGGCAGCTGATTTTGCAAAGGAGACCTTCGACTTACTGGTCAGTGGGGAAAAGAAAATGGTGGACGAGGGCATGAAACGAGTAAGTGATGCACATGTCAATGAAGTATGGTTTTGTTATTTTATTTCTATGTCATTTGTTTTAAATATGCTGGTTTTCTTTCTTGTAGATGGAGGCTGAGGCG
The DNA here is from genome assembly GCA_033442365.1 of Creolimax fragrantissima. Classification (NCBI taxonomy): domain Eukaryota; class Ichthyosporea; order Ichthyophonida; genus Creolimax; species Creolimax fragrantissima. The sequence continues at coordinate 779,031 of JAWQFL010000021.1, read as the reverse complement.
GCCGAGAAGGCCGAGAAAGCGGCCGAGGAGGATGCTATTGTTGCTGATGACACGATTGAGGAGGATGTAGACGAGGAAGAAGAGCTTTAAATAATATAATGTTGTAGTAGGAGCTTCGCGCTCGATTGGACCGACATTAGAACGTTTTATCTATAAAATTAAGACTCTTTTGTTCCCACCATAATTGGCTCGTTGTCCATTCATTCCTTCAGCTTTTGAGTCTTCGTCCACCTCTCTTGATACTACGTGTGGAGGGTGGAGGAATGGTTATAACAACATAGTGGAAACACATAACTAGCCACAATATGTTGCGAGATGTTTAGAATCACGTGTGCAATCAAAACCAGGCCTCACAGGATCGACTATTAGGTAGTTTGATTGTACTTCATATATCTGAAATCTGAAGATAATCCGGAGTATGTGCATATACATAACATTTAATTTAGAAGTTACCTGTGCGTACCCGCGGAAATCTCTCAGGTCGTGTTCTTCGATTGCGTTCCCGCCCAAGCTAAAGTTTTGGAACATACTGCCCACAAATAAAGCTTCTGGAAGGTTTTCTACCTTCAAATTGTTGCTGTTCAACTTGACGGTCTGATGGAATGCATAAAATGGTGCTATATGAGCGTCCTACATAGCTATACTTGTCATCAATGGCTTTTGATACTTGGACAATTCGCGTCGAAACAAGTACCTTTAAACGAGGACATTTCGACAGGTCTTCAGTTATCGAAGACACGCTGTTATTATCTAGATTTAGCTCTACCATGTTTATCATCGTGTGAATTCCATCTGGAATATTTCTAAGTAGCATGAATATAAAATGGGAAGAGGGTTTTAGGGACATTTAAATAGTACAAGCATGAGCGGATTTCGGAATGCTGAGAATGATATGATATCACAAAGTTTACCGGATCTTATTATTGGTTAAGTATACTCCATTCAACTTTGTCAGCTCGAGGATCTCAACGGGAAACTCCGTGAAGCGATTATTGTCTAGCTTCAAGGTTTGGAGAGACTTCAATTTGGAGAAGGACTGCGGAAGCCTTGATAGAGAGTTGCTTCTAATGGAAAGAGAGACGAGAGCATCTAGGGCACCAAAATCAGGCGGAAGTTCCTCTGTAGGTGGCGTAATAATTGTAGAGATCCATCATGATGGAAAGTTTAAGTGCTTCAACTTTTCTCCAACAGGTTAGCAACCTATGAAGTTGCTTTGTATGTGTTTTTTGCATTTATCACCTCCCATAATCAATAGCAGCATACCTAGTCTGTTCCTATCTAACGTCAGGACTTTGAGTTTACTAAACTTGAGAAGCCTTGGTGGAAGCATTTTAAATTTGTTGCCTGTCAAATCTAGAGTGCGTAATTTCTGTTCAAGAACCCATATCTCATTTGGCAGCTGTAGAATAGAGGCATTTCCAATGAATATATAGCTGTACAGGTTGCAGACACATGTAGGTGTTGTCAAAGTCCGAAGACATGTTTCTACTTTAAAAACTCAAAATTGAAGAGATGCAACCCAACCTTGTTTTCTCCTGCGTCAGGCATAGAAAACACGCCTGTTTTCTCTGCTCGCTCGATTTGACGATCTAGTGTATTCCCCATTATGCAAACATACAAACATACATACAGACTAGCCTAGTTCGTTTCTGTTCATATGGGTTGCTACAATGTTCATGTGAATAAATACGAAATGTTTTTCTTCCCAAGTAAAACAAAAATTGATTACTCTCATTCTGCACTACGTAGAATACATACAAACACACTGTATGTACATAACTCCCGTCCATAAGGTTCACACATATTGTTTGTACAGGTGGAGCGTTAATCGCATCACCTGCTGTCAAGTAGACTCGGCGTCAAGTAATATCTGCTTGTATAAGGGAGGTGAAGCAAAGGCTGAATAGTGCTAAAATAAAATCTAATAAAGTACTTCGTGTACATATTTCAACCCATACTCTCAATACACTAATCGTGAATGCTAGTCGACGCGGATGCAATAATCAATGATCAACTAAACGCTAGCAAAAGCATAATAGCTCCAACTTAAAGATGCTCTGTTTACCTGCAGAGATCTACTCCCTACAGAAGAACGTTCCACAACTGAAGTCAGTTCAAGACTGCTAGAAAAATACGAACATTCACATTGGCACATAAATATCCGCAAGTACATATACTCGTACAACTTCAGAACTTTTATCATGCATATTCCAAGATAATTTTATTATTTCTTGAAAGCAAGATAGACTTCATTATAGTCGCAAATGTTTTGACAAATTGTGTCCGAAAGATGAAATTCGACGTTTCTTGTAAATAGGTCCTCCTTTTGTCTTTATGATATTGTCTATCTTACCCACCACTTCGTTGCTGCTGAAACAGTTGCTTTTATGTTGCTTCCTATCGCTACTAGTATTGAAATATGGTAACCCGAATCTATTTCTCGGATCTGTAATTTGTTCAACCAAGTGCTAGTAGGATCACACGATATATGAAACTCCTAAAAGGGGGAGAATCCACCACTATAAAACATTGCAGTTGGAGCCGCACTTGTTTCGTTCCATTTATCACATGTAGCGGTCGCTTTCATGCGCGCTGAAAGCTTTTCAATGGAGTTTGTTGAAAGCGCATTGCTTTGGCCACGGAGATGAGATGTAGGCACAATACAACCTCGACCAACACTGACTGCACGAACAATGTTCTCATGCTCCTGTAGAACACAGCAACAAATTATATATGTACAAAATACCAGAGTAGATGTAGTACATTAAAAATGGAATACTAGAGAGTGGACGAAAACTCGCACAACGTTATGCATGCAACCACGAACATTTGCACGTGGGCAAACAATACACCAATGGATAACGTGAAACATGCAAATTTATTCACTTTCTTTCCCCTAGAGAAAACAGCGGTCCTGGAATATATTATAGGCCACACGATCAACAATATCGAAGAGTTTACCTTAGAATGTAGTAAGGAAAACTTACGAAATAAACATGGCACGATCAGTGCAACAATCACACATTGAGCACAGGTGTTTATAAGGATTACCTCTAGTCGTTTTATCTTACGGCCTCTCGATAGATTAGGCGAAGCTGTCCTAGATACTGGAGCAGATAAGGGCACAAGAAACTTGTGATCGGCTAGAACCATAAAAGGAAGACTGGGGTATTCTACTCGTCTGGTATCACTTATCCAGAAAGATTCACTACTTTTAAAGGAGAAGAGTTTTACAATTAATATTTAAGAGATTCATCACAAAGCTGATGTGGAGATCCTCTAGAAGAAATTCAGCAAAGAACATGATCAAAACAAAAAAAAAGGATAAGAACGGAGAATCTCCGTTCAGACGTTGAATGTTTCTGTATCTACCTCTCCAACAATATTCTCAGAGAGATATGCCTCTCACTATCAGTCGAATGACCTCATGAACACACCTAGGCGTAGACGTAACATCAGATTTTGTTCCTATGCTGTCAGACCATTCAACTATAGTTGGTTCCACATTTCTAGGGAGCATCTTGGTAGACTCATTCATTGTAACCCTCACAAATCTTGTTTCTATCGAGACTGACCAAGTGTACGGTTGTAATGCTATCTGCACTCTTCATCATATATTACGATCATGCGCACCTTTAGTGATGAGGATAGTCTGTGCGCAACCGTATATATATATAGTCAAGAAATTTTGACGTCAACCTATACGTATGTTATATACATATATTCTCCATACTACCACGCAATTGAAGCAAGTAAAATAATACACAGTCACGAGTTGGTCACTTAGCCAGTCAGTAAGTTAATCAGTCAGTCAGTAAACCAAGTAGAAAAGTAATGCAAGAAAAGCATGCAAAAAGCAATCAATCAATCAATCAATCAGCATTCATCATCTTCTTCATAATTCAATCATTTCACTCACTCACACTCACTCACTCACTCACTCACTCACTCACTTAATTCAATCGATCGTTTAAAACTACAACGAAAGCTAATAATAACTCCTTTTCAAGCATTTTTATTCAATCAAGAATGATTGATCATAAGGGCACAAAGATCAAATCAACTGTCGATGTTTTACATTTTAAAAATAGGTTTTCACTTACGCCAAATGAGGACCACACGCACCCTTTTAAGTAACGGATTAAGACAATGAAAGAGAATGAAGGAATATTTTAAGTAACGGATTAAGACAATGAAAGAGAATGAATGAATGGATACATAGATACCCTCCGCATTGTTCGGCTGTCTTACCCAGCAAGCCAGTCAGCCAAGAAGGAAGAAAGGAACGAGGTCGAGCATTCCAATTCCATTAGAAAAGAAGTAAATAACTAAGAAAGAAGTCCTTAGTATACTCAATTGATATATATAGACGCGATTGATATATATATATATATATGTATGCATGTATGTATGTATAGACTGCCAATCTTCCAAGTCAAGTTATTGCAGTTTAATGTATACAGTCTTACAGCACGGTTACTAGGTAGACTAAACGATCATCAATGTATATGTTTGTTCCGCAGGACTTACTGGTAGCAGGCAAGTAGTTTCAAACAATTTAGTGTTTAGCAAAGCAAACGTGAAACATTCTGGTGCTATGGCAATGTGTTGTGAAATCGCATTGCCGCCAGAACTCTGGTTGAGCATTCTGTATTACGTAGAGCCCAACGAACTGCTATCGCTTGCCCGAGAGTGTCCTATGTTTTCTGATCTGTGCTCGGATAGAAGTCTGTGGGAGCGTCTTTGTCGAATAAAGTACAAGGTAGGAGCGTTTGCATTTCGGTAGATCATGCAACTCGAACGAGTAAAAAGTGATCGTTGATTCTTTCCGAACATCTAGGTAAGGCGGAATGTCTGTTTTACTCGATATTATGAGCTCTACAATCAGGTCTTGGTTCAGTATGGTCCTATCAGGGTATGTATTGACTACGTTGTTTATATTAGCTTCCTTATGTTTCCTTCAGTTCGTACTTACCTATTTAATTCAGAGTCTATTTTTCTTGAACACAGGGCATATGGCATGATAAGAATTCAACTGCAGGCGATGTGCTAGTTGTAAAGATGACTGGTGACGGAGATATAGTTGGATATAGCTTTAATCGCGGTATGATGCTCAATTATGTACTGTGTTCGAAAGCTCTACATGTTACGCGGCCAATAAACGTATTTATTTCTGTACATACATGCGCTAGCGTTATATTCCATGTTCTTGCTCACGTAATCAGCATACGGTCAGAAGTATACGTTGATGGACGTACACTTGGTAATTGAATTGTATTTTTCCTCTGCAATAAGTGCAAAACACGAGAGTTCAATTCTTATTATACAGGGGGAAATGGTTATACTGGGATTGCTATGGAAATGTTTAGGCTGACACTTTCAGATTTCAGCACGACGGTAAATATCTCATACCACAGAAACGTTGCAAGAATGTGCTTCATCTTTTTGCACGGGGACGAGCGTAGTTGTGAGTACAATCGTGCACACTATATACGTCTTCAGGACCCCTTATCCACAAGTTCTGGTTTGATCGTTTCAGACGGTCTGTCTATGCAGATTCAAGAAATGGCAAAGGTCGGGATGGCTTCAGAGATAGACACGTCAGAAATTCCATTATGTCGTCTTGATAACCTCCTTGTGGGTGGTCAGGGGAGTATCCTAGGCCACACTCTGACTGGTACATATTCGTACAGTCAACAGCTACACAACGCCTCTGACCTAAGTACGCAGCTATTGGTGGCCGTGTACTCCTCAGCCGATGGTGATGTAATTGAAGCAAAACAACTAACTGGCTACGAAGATGTTCCTGCGGGATCCTTACTCTTTCAAGTAAGAACGATTACAGATATATGCCCGTTGTTTTCCTTCATTGCAGCGGTGATTAATGTTCTTAGTCTAAGTAATTTGTACGAATACTACGCAGGTTGAAAAATCTGCACAGGGCACGGACATCACGGATGCACATTCATTATCTGAATGTAAGTTGTTTGTTTGGGATACTTACTTATCAGAGTGCAATAATGAAAGGCAGTGTATATGTCGGCGTGTGTTTGTTTGCTGCCTGTGCAGGTTTCGTCTAGCCTCTTGTCTGTTGCGCTAAATAGAGGGACTATTTGTTTGTTTGCGGCGTGTGCAGGTTCATCTAACCTCATGCCTGTTGTGTTAAATAGAGGGACAATCCGTGGTCAATGTATTTGCTCGCCGTTCGTTTCACAAGCTGTTTTGTTCACAATCTGATAGCTATGCACTTTTATTAGTCTATAACTACTACGGACCATATTTGTCTATTATGAACAGTATTTGAAAACATCGACAGCGTTGAAGTTTACAGCGGTCTATGTAAAACGACACTCGAAGCGTCGGACGCGAGCAATGCCTTGGTAGTAATAAGGGATAAGGCCAACACTAGCATGCTTCTGGTTTGGCGGATAGAAACATCCGACCTAGTAGTTTTCGACCGTGTGGATCTTTTCGCACAGGCCGAATAGGAACAATTTGCGGTTAGATAGCTAATCGTAGAGAAAAAAAATGATAGACTACATTTCCAAGTTCCTGTCGTTAGATTTCTTTTAGTATAAATACAAGACAGTATATGAATCAAATTGTTTTCAAATCGTGTCAAATTAAATCAAAAGAAAACCGGTAAGACGATAGTTCCAAGTGCTAGCAATCTGACTGCCAAAAAAAAAGGTTAAAAGACATCACATTGGATTAAGGCGTTTTCCAAATTAAATAAGACATTGGGTCAAATCAACTATACCTACATTAAAAAATATAGACTATATTTGCAGGGGCTAGGCATTTCACACCTTTTAATGACTATCAGATGGATCAAGGTGTTATAAGAAAACAGTGTCAAAGTAATCCACAAAAGTATTTCAATAGAAATATGGGTACGAAGACCTTTAATTTGGATATGCACGTGTATGTTAATCCGTCTTGAAAGCAGTAGCCAAGAGAAAGAACTATCTAGAGTCTTTTTTCAAGTCAACGATATTTGTATACTCAACGATATTTGTATAGTACAAACCACAAACCACAAACCACGCACCTGAAGACATGCGGTAATGACTGGAAGTGATAAAAAGGGACACCGCATACACAAAATCGAGTTGCACGCGTGGCTGTGGAACCTACTACATGCATGCGTACAAGTCGAGATCCCGTCTCTCAACTAATAAGTTCAGTACAATACATTGAACCTGATAAGAAGGCGATGCAACACTGAAAAATCTTCGTGCCACTAAATATAAGGGGCCTTGCAAGGTATACACGTATATCACGGTATGAGAACAATCTAACTTATCATTGCATATTATCTACCCTCAAACCATCTAGTCAACACTGAAAGATTCTTGCAGTTCTAGATGATTTCGGTATGTCGAAGTAGCACTACCGCATGCATTACTATTTGTCGTAGGGTCAAGAAGACCTCGACGCATTTAATGCAATAGAAAACCAACAAACACACTAGCTATTACATCTGTGAGGATGCCTGCCAGGCTGCTGTCCTTTGTTATTATTAATCGAGAAAGGGGTTGTTGGTTGATTGGTCAGTCGAATGAATGAATCTATACGTCTCTCTTCTATAAACACACAAAACATTGAAATATACAAACAAACATGCTTCAATAAGACAAGCGTCGGGACCAGCACACTGACAGTTCGATTGTCGTTCGGAAGTAGTACAGCAGCAGTAACCGTTCGTTGTGCCTTTCGTGTGTTGATCGGTCGGTCGGTCGGTCAATCAATCAATCGGTCGGTCGATAGTTCATTTGTCGGTCAGTTGGTCGGTCGTATCAACCAGCAGCACCGGTCGTGCGTGACAGATAGTGAGTCAGTGAATGGGTGAGTGAATGAAGGAGTAAAAAACATCAGAATGGTATGGTAGGTAATTACATTTATTGTTATGGTTAGTTTCATTTATTTTATTATTTTATTTTTCATTCCGATGATGGGAGTCAGCCCCCAGCCAGCCAGCCATCCAGCCATCCAGCAGGTCAGCCAGCCAGCCAGATAGTCAGCCAGCCAGCCAGATAGCCAGCCAGCCAGCCAGCCAGCCAGATAGCCAGCCATCCAGCCATCCAGCCATCCAGCCATCCAGCCATCCAGCCACACTCACCCTCACCTAGCCAACACCACCTACCACCCCACCTACCACCCGCACCTACCCGACCGAACTTCAACTAACTTCACCCAACCCTACCCAGCCAGCCAACCAACCAACCAACCAACCCACTGACTGGTCGCTTGTTATATTAATAAAAATGTTGGTTGTACCAGTGAAATCGAACCTAAGCGAAAAGTGTGCTATGGTATGTGCAATACACATTGACTGGTGGTGACCCAGCCATGTATAGCAATAAGTAGTAGTAGTAGTGACTAGTAGTAGTAACAGTAGTTGTAGTAAGTAGCACCAGCAAGCACCACCAGCAAGCACTAGTTAGTAGAAGTGGCATCAACAGTAGTAGTAGTAGTAGTAATAAATAATATTTGTACTGTGGGTTAGTTCGTATTGAAGGTTATAGTGATGAACACATACTTGCGTTCTCTATCACAACAAATCATCAATCACAGTTCGTTCGTTACGTCCTACCTTTGATAGCCGCACCCAATAATGTATGAGCTACTACGCTCGTAGTCATCCTTATTTACATAGTTATATGTCTCTCAGGATTATCTAACAAACTTACAGACTCTCTGAGGCTCGATTTCCTGTTAGTTCCGTTTACTGTGTGTCGCTCCGTATTTTAAGCAAACATGTCCGATGAGATACCAGAGTATGAGGCCATCGGCCCATACAAAGTGCTGAGAGTACTGGGTAGTGGTTCCTTTGCTCAAGTTAGTGTGGCACAGCATAAAGATACCGGGGAGAAGGTATTCATGCTGTTGATGTGCAGTATTTGTTATTTTGTGTGTGTGTATATATATATATATATATATAGATAACTGTATATGTAACCGTGTATATAACTCTGTGTATACCTGTGTGTAACGGTGTGTCTCTGTGTGGGTGTGGGTGTGGGTGTGGGTGGGTGTGTATGTATGTGCGCGTGCGTGTGTGTTTGAGTGTGAGTGCACATATAAGCATACCTCTGTATGTATGTACGTGTATGTGGATGTGTGTGTGTGTGTGTGTGTGTGTGTGTGTGTGTGTGTGTGTGTGTGTGTGTGTGTGCGTGTGTGTGTGTGTAGGTGTGCATGCACATATAAGTCTCTCTCTCTCTCTCTCTCTCTCTCTCTGTGTGTGTGTGTGGGTGGTGTGTGTGTGCGTGTGTGTGTGTGTGCGTGCGTGCGTGTGTGTGTGTGTGTGTGCGTATGTGTGCGTGTGTTTGTGTGTGTGCGCGCGTGTGTTTGTGTGTGTGCGTGTGTGCGTGCGGGTGTGCATGCACATATAAGTATACCTCTGTATCCTTGTGTATCTATGTGTATAGCTGTGTCTGTGTATGTGTGTGTCTGTGTGTCTGTGTCTGTGTGTCTATATATTTATATATGTATGTGTCCGTGTGTGTGTGTGTGCGTGTGCGTGTGTGTGTGCGTGTGCGCGTGCGTGTGCGTGTGCGTGTGCGTGTGTGTGTACTTGTCTCCCTGTCTTCTCCCCTCTCTCTTTCTCTTTTTCTGTGGTGTGTTTGTGTACCAGTGTGCCGTTTTCTTTTCTGTGTGCTGTTTTGCTTTTTTGCCTACGTGCGTGTGTGCATGCGTGTGTCTGGATGTGTGTGTGCGTGTGTGCAAGCAAGTAGTCTAATGCACAGTCACTTATGTATATAATATGTTCTGCGTGCATATTTGATCTTGTTTTACGGTTTGATGTTGTTTAGTGATGTAATCGTTGTTTGCTGTTTCTTTTCACATGAAATACAGGTCGCGTTAAAAGTCATTAACACCGCCACTTGGAATTCCAAGAACAAGGCTCGTCGAAGTGTTCTTCTTAAGCGAGAGATTCGTTTATGTAAACTGCTACATCATCCCAACATAATCAAAATGATTGGGACAATGCAAAACGGCCCAAAAGTTATCCTCATCATGGAGGTGTGTAAAGCTACGCCATAGTGTTTTTTTATCTTCTCAAAGACTAGCCTTAACAATTGGATCACGTATGCTCTGAAATATTTTTGCTGATTGTAATTATATTAACAATGCGTAGCACATGAGCGGTGGAGATTTGGAAAGTTATACGTACGCCCAGAAGCATCGCTACGTTCCGGAGAAGAAGGCTGCATTTTTCTTTAGACAAATCGTGTCGGGAATTGATTATCTGCACAAAAATTCTATTACCCATCGTGACATCAAACCAGCGAATATCATTCTCGACGCCAAGCAGCAAGTACCCAAGCTAATAGATTTTGGTTTTACTAACATTTTTGACGAGGTATGTAATATAATGCCCCTATTTTTGTAAGTACTGTGTCTCACATTGAGATGTGTATGCAATGTGATTAAGAATATAACCGTAGTTACTGCTGCGATTTCTACAGAACGAGAAAATGCAATCGTTCTTGGGATCTCCTCACTTTGCCGCTCCCGAGTTGTTGACTGGGACCGAGTATTCTGGGCCTGCGGTAGATATTTGGTCTCTAGCAGTTACAATTTACGCTTGCTTGACTGGTCAATTACCATTTCAGGTACTTTTATGCACTTGTGCACCTTTCGTTGTTTATGTGATTGTACCGCTTAGACTTTCAAGAGCCGATTGGGTCATCATGCCGTGGGTTTATTTTCAACATTATTACCTTTAGGCTAACAACATGGAGAAGCTGATGGAATTGATTGTTCACTCCGAGTTTGAGTATCCTAGCCATATAACGCAACCAGCACGTGATCTTATAGACAGGGTAAGCAGTTCTGTGGTTAAACGACATTGACTTGGAAACAATACAGGAAATATACGAAAGCTCACTCCCACTATTTTCGTTGTATGTAGATGTTGACTGTCGATATGAACGCACGATGCACGATGGAAGAGGTTAGAACTAATGCGTGGATAAATCAAGGACACAAATCGCCACCAGTTGACCTTGCTATCCCAAGAGATGACCCCGTGTCAAATGTGGACAACGCCGTCTTCTCGGCGCTGTCTGCCTTTGGATACGAAGATGCCGACGCGAACGCCAAAGCGTTGCAGGTATTTATTGTGTTGTCGATTGATTTATTTGCATTGCTTACTTTTAACGAATGGTGCTTGCTTCTAACGAATGATACCGAATGCCTGTTTGTATTTTAGGCAGAAGGGCCAAACACGATCAAGAATATTTACTGCCTGATTTTAGAGGCGCGCGCCCGTGAAAGACAAGGTCGCCAGGCCGCTGCAGGTAGTTATTAGCTGTGTGTGTTGTTGGCGTTTGTTTATTTTGTTTTTTTGCAGCTGTCTGTAATGTTTTAAAACTCCCTGTCTTTTGTGCTTTCTCCAGCCATGACCACTGCCAATAATAATACTGGCCCTTCGCCTGGTCCTGGTGCTAGTCCTACCCAAGCAGCGCGTTCCGCACAAACCCAACAAACATCTCATTCGGATCCTATGGAAGCAGAAACGCAATCCCCACCGGCACGCACTCAACAAGTTCCTGGTGAATCTGCCAAGTCCGAACACGTTGGAACCGTGAATCGTACCATATCTGACCCTTCTTCTAAAGATGCAGACAAGAAGAAGAAAAAAACTACATTCCAAAGAATTTTCGGCAAGCTCAACAAAATATGAAATGTATAAATCGTATCGACTGCTTTAGTATATAATAAAGCTACCTAGATTATACACGATTTCCAACTGCTTTAGTACATAATAAAGCTGCATAGATTGTACTAACAATATTCAACTGCCTAAATACCGACGGTTCTTCCATCAAAGCTCTAAAAGCATAGTTTGAGTAAAGTCAAACACAATTTTATTTGTTTTAGTATATTGCAGCGATAATCAGGACACCGCTTTTGCGTTCATTTTCGCACTTGATTTGGGTTCATACATCGATTTCAGGTTATTTAATTCTTGACGGAGCAAACTATTATCTTCATTAGATTGTCGTAATTTGGCCTGCAGATAAATAAATGATAATTGGTAAACTGTTATATATGACTGACTGTATGTTAACGTACAAAATAAAAAACACAATAAGAATTACACTTGCCTGCAAAGACTCATTCACAGCAGCATATTTCTTCATCATAAGTTCCAGTCCTTTTATGTATTCCTTCTTTCGTTTACGACACTCACGCGCGGACTGTCGATTTTTCTCCAGTTTCTGTTCTTTTCTGGTCTCCTCTTTAATATCATCGTCTTCGCATGACTCTGAGGTCTATAGTAAACACAAATGCTACATTATCCACATGGAATAAACAGTCCTTGGGGGCGGTACTAAAACGCACATACGCGTACGACTGAATATCCACCAGTCACCGCAATTTACATTATCGTAACAAGAAGAAATCAAATACCTTTCTTTTCGTATTCCTGTGCAAAGAAGTTGAATTTACTGAGGCAGGTCGTGAAGTGCTACCGTCAGATGATTCGGAAATTAGCCGACTTCTACTGAGCTGCTTCATTGTGCTTGCTACACTATCAGTACCGCTTACGCGATAATCGTTGTTCAGGTTCTGCACATGTGCTTCCAGGTTCGGATTGTTGGGCTCTGAAGGCTCAGTTGTCGACTATAAACAATCGGTGACGAATGTACATGTTAATATGCTGGTTTTGCATAATAAATCAACACTACGAGAATGCCAATATATATATATATAAATACATACAGGTCCGTTGACGAGGAGATTCTTCATATCAATGTTATCAAAATCTAAACCCTCGAAATTAGGGTCGGAGAGTAAATCTTTCATGTCGTCTATTAATTCTATACTCGATCGGTCTGATTGACCAGCAAACAGGCTTCCTTTATCCATTGATTTATCTAACTGCTGATCCATAGGAACACCACATATATCTTTCAAAGTACAGGTCTGCGAGCTGACGTCAGGTATCCCTCGCGATAAAGGAAGCGAAAAGTTTCCAGAGTTGAAGTAATTGATTGTTTGTTGGCTTGGTTTAGAATCATACCCACGGGTAGCCATCATGGTTAGATAATCTATACGGCCGAATATATCGGGTGAGGTATTATCAAGGAATCGCGAAATACTTTTATCTTTAGTGTGCATTGATTATTATATCTGGTGAGGTATTATAGGAAGCGCGTAATGCTTTATCCCGGGTTTGCATGGATTGAATATTATAACTGTTGTCTCTATGGGATGTGTGTACGCGCGCGTGTGTGTGTATGTATGTATGTATGATGAAGGGGAAGGGTTGGGAGTGGCATGGATGGAATGGGATGGGGTAGGAAGGATGGAATGGAATGGAATGCGATGCGATGTGATGCGATGAAAGTGATGAGATGGGATGAGGTGCGATGGGATGGGATGCAATGGGATGCAATGGGATGCAATGGGATGCAATGGGATGCAATGGGATTGTGGGGATGGGATGCTGATGGGATGGGATGGAATGCTTGCGGATGGGATGGGATGCTGATGGGATGGGACGAAATTGGGAAGGGATGGGAAGGGAAGGGATGGGAAGGGAAGGGAAGCGAAGGGACGGGAAGGGAAGCGAAGGGACGGGATGGAATGAAATGGGTTGCGATGGGATGTGTTGAGATGGGATGTGTTGCGATGGAGTATGTTGTGATGGGTTGGTTATGTTGCGATGGGTTGTGTTTGCGATGGGTTGTGTTGCGATGGGTTGTGTTGCGATGGGTTGTATTAATGTGTTAGTTAGGTTAAAGGACACTGAACTCATTCGTATGCACATTTTATATCTATTGCGTTTGAAAGGAGACGGACAGACAAATAGACAGATGGACAAATGGATAGACTGATAGAGGGACGGACGGACACAGAGATATATAGAAGATAAAAATATGGATGGACAGACACAAGGATAGACGGACAGGCGGACGAACGGACGGACGGACGGACGAACAAAGAGTCGAAGAAGCAAGCAATGGATAGATGGGGTACGGACGGACAAATGGAGTGAGTCTGTCTGTCTGTCTGCTAACACGACCCAATCATCTACTTAATCAACCGACAGCAATCACTGGAAGGAAAGAAACAAACGAATCCTAACCCTCTTAAAAATAAACAACACCAAAAATCATGACGCTGCAGAAATCCCATGACCAAGAAATACCAATACCTCATTGGGAACGAACTTATGACTAGATTCCAACGGAGTTTGGTCCAATGAATGAACGATTTAGTCTACTCTTATTGGCTATTGAGAATACTGTTAAGCACTGGTATTTCCTGTTTTAAAAGTATGTCACCTTCTGCAAATTTCAATGGACATTTATTAGTGGCCAAGCCTCAAACGCTCACCATCCAACCTCGCCTCACCTTGCCTCACCCACACACATACAGCAAATATGACACATTTCATTCCACATACAAAATAATGTATAGATATAGCTTCATGATGTATGTATGTATGTATGGATGTATGAATGAATGAATGTATGGATTCATGCATGCATGTATGTATGTATGTATGTATGTATGTATGTATGTATGTATGTATGCATGTATGTATGTGACTGGCAGTGTGTGTTAGATCCTTTGTCTATGGGTTCACCCCATCTTTACGAACTCCTAATGCCTACTACATGCTTTCCTGCTTTCCTCTACAACTGAAGCATCCCTTTGGGTTCCTGCCCCTTCTGCGTCCCTTTGGGTTAACTCCCCACGCCCTCCAGATAAATTACGAGACCATCACAGGTTCCGCTGCGATTCTTTCTGTTGATTATCTTGGTAACTATAGTTCATCACTCATGATAAAATAAAATGGTACTTCTAGCCTGACCCTGTTATAGCTACAAAGGCGTTCCTGTTACGATAACTCGTTTATATAGGTAGTAGTAGTATTTTTGCGTTGTTAGAGTTTGTACAGACTTTCATATTTTTATCCTCTCATGTCTCAATCCAAAGTGGGAACTTGGCAAAAGAAAGGTTGCGTAGTATTGTAACATTGTGAATCAGTAAAAATTACCAAGAGATAAAATAAATGTGCGTGGCTTGCATAATTGTACTGATGGCATAGTTAGGGTTTAACGCTGAACAACTTGAATAAACTATGAGTGAGTGAGTGATAAAGCCACCAACAAGTAAATAGACAAAGTTGTTAAAGGCAAAACTAGTGTATTACTACAGCAATAAACTTGTCTATATGAACATCATTGAGAACTGATCATAGTTGATCGCACGTAGATTGTTGGGTTTAGCTTTTACGAAATTTGGTTTTCTTTGCATCTCCGTCAAACACTAGTACAATTTAGTTTTACTTATGTTTTATAGGCTAAGGTTATCGATCGGTCGGTCCTTAAAGTTGGTCAGGTGTTCACTTCCCTAAACGAGTACAATTGGCACTAGCTTCACACCCGAGTGCTTTATCTGTGAGTAGCAACATAGTGAAGTTTGAACATATGTTCTACACGCACAATATGTAAAAAAAATACACCTTTTTTAACTTATATCACACGTTACTTGTCTCACCGTAGCACAAATACAGAAGGCATATCCACCATATAGAAGGATTCGTAAGATACACATACTTTCTCGAATCTCCTCAACTCGTCCGAAAGATGGGCTATATCCGCCTCCATCGCAATCATGTCATCCTCTTTTTCCGTTAGGATAATTTCAATCTCATCACAGTTGTTGTCGATTTGCATCAAAATGGATTCAATGTCACTGTTAGTACCCACCGCGCCGGCACGGAGACTCTACAGTTTATAATAATTAAATCAATTGCAATGCTATGTATGTATGAGAAACAGACTGACCCTTACAAAATGTAAGCCACGAGGATAACATATACGATATATGTCACGCCTATCATGAATGAACAAACTGACATAATAATAACATCGCTATCCACACGCATGTATGTACACATATGACAAACCTCCACTTCTAGACTACCGCCACACATGGCTATAGTCTTCAATTTCAACTTCTCAGCTTTGCTCTCAGCCTTTTGTATATTTTCGAGTGACGACAACAGCAGAGTTTTTGTGCGGATAAGATCTTGGTTTTTTCGTTCTAACTCAACCTGTAGATCTTTAGCATCAGTGAAATCCTTAAACTTGTTAGCATCGCTTGATTATGAGTATGAATATGATCGAATATAATAATAAAGCACACCTAACGCACAGGCACACAAGAGTCATCTCGTAAAATACATTTGTAAAGGGTGTACCTGTCGAGATTTCTCGGTATCCAAGTTCTCGCTCTCTCGCTTCAGTGACATCCACATGTGCCTTCACCAAACTTTGTTGTAGCATTATTATGTCGGGGGTTGCATCCTGTGGTAATGTGTACATCGATTATGAGGCATCCTAGAAAGTATGTATCCACTACCCACATTTAACGTTGTACACAACTATTTTAAACATGAATATAATGTGATAGTTCATACTCATATAATGAACCAAGCTTGTACGAACAAATTAAATAGCTATCAAAGCGCAAATCAAGATCAAACCTACCATTACACTAGTACGTTCTGCTTCGCCTCCGCCATGCGCTAATCGAAGAAAACGGAGGAGATCGTGTCAGAAGAGAAAACGGCAAGATCACAATGTACACGGCATATATCAGATAGATAGATATACTTGAAAAAGATATTAAAAGAAATGTATCCTAACTTGAGATGCCACTTGCATTTCCTTCAAATGAAGACTACTAGTTTCAATATGCAGTAATAAACAGGGGTTCAATTATAAAATCATACAAACCACAAACACAACAATTATATGTATACCTTGGTCAACATGAGCTCTGGATAGTACAACTACTTCCTGCTCAAGGTTTCGGATACTTGCCTCTTTTTCCTTCAGCTGTTTTGTAAGATAAATTACTTGCTGAAGAGACGATCCCATCTCACTGTAGAAATCGTCTGACGCTTCGACCGTAGGCAGTGCCGCCAGTTTCTGTTCGTTGGTACGGCCGAGATGTGTTAGTGCGTGCGTATACATCACTGCTGTTTTGCCAGCGTGGATGTTTGGCTATGTAGGTTAAAATCACACGGCTACTTACAGATTGCTTACACATACGAGAAAGAGGATGTCAGGTGTATGTGCACGGGATATTATACAACTTTATACCCACATACCAATTTACAGTCGTCAAGTTCTTTTTTGAGTTGGTCTCGTTCCCATTCTGTTCGCAGTAACGCATTCTTAGCATCTACATCAGCGTCCTGCAATGTATTTTAATGATTGAGCATTAGAAGATGATGCAATATTCAGTGGTGAAAAGAGTACTTTTGCTGAAGACTATTGTGAGTATTTTGTGTTTATTTGGGGGAATGAGTTCAAGCAGTGTTCTAATGTAAGCATCCGTTAAGATAGGTTCATAGCATACAATTTATGACATCCAACAAAGCGCAAATTTCTTGAAGGATGTAATAAATGTATGCTGAAATTGTAACTCTCGCACTCGAGCGATTTCATTCGATAATACATGTAAGTGTAAGTAGGAAGGCTACAATATACTGAAACACACAAGTATACTTATATAGCGCACCATATCAATTGAGCGGCCGAAATTGCTGTCACTGCTAGAGTTACCGTTTTTGACTTTCCCGTTACTCTCTTGGAGATGTTGTTCCAACTCTGACATGAATTAGGTTTGCAAAAAGTAGATACATGTAAACTGGAAA
Source organism: Creolimax fragrantissima (assembly GCA_033442365.1). Classification (NCBI taxonomy): domain Eukaryota; class Ichthyosporea; order Ichthyophonida; genus Creolimax; species Creolimax fragrantissima. The sequence continues at coordinate 761,333 of JAWQFL010000021.1, read as the reverse complement.
TACAAGTGTAAGACTCTGTGCTAAAAGCGAAACGTCCAATATGGATAAACAACGTTTACATGTACATATACATCATTCGCAAATCAACGAACCTTCGACTTGTGCAACACGTTCTGTCAAAGAGGTACTAAGAGATTCCAAAAGTACAGAATTTGCAATATTTTCTTGTTGCATATCATTAACCTCCTTCGTGCGATCGTCCAGATCTTCCTTCAGGTATGCGTTCTCATCCTACAACAGTAAAACAATATTGTTAGTTCATTCGTAAGCATGCGATATCTCTGTAGAAGAATTGCTATGTGATACATGGGCGAGTCTGATCCAGTTGTGATTTAATAGGCATTTCGACTAACTTACCTTTAGCTCGTCCACTTTATCTTTCGCAACCTTAACTTCTCTCTCCAAGGTTGCTACTTGACGTACAAGTTTGGTCACAACAACAGCATCTTTTACGTCAGTAGTGTCAGCATCATTTAAATGGTACGTAAGATCATCTATCTCGTTATCCTTTTCCTCTAACTGTATAATTAAGGTTGGCAAAATTATAAATCCAAGTGGTCAAGTTACACAATCACTAAATACCGCACGGAAACTAACATCCCACACATACCTCATTTTTTAACTCCTCAATTTTCTTCTCATAAGCATCCTTCTCGTGGGCTAGGTCTTCAATTTCAATTTGCATGTCATGCAATTCTCGTTGTGTTCTTGCTTTTTCGTCTAATTGAGAAGCCACATTTTCTTCCATACCATCTTCCGCCTGTCTATAGTCTTCGAGCTCTTTCTCCTATTAGTGTTATGCATGTTTGTGTACAGACGGGTTGAGTAATGGCCAAGGTAACCAACGAATAAGCACATATGTGACAATCCCATGTTTCTGGTCGTTCAGACAACGTCTCCATAAAATCAGGAGCAGTAACACCTACAAATATAGAAGCTGTACATTTGTCGCAATAAGACAGATGTATAAGAAGCACATCACGGGTATCAAGAGAACATGTGCACGCTGGTGTCATGAAGATGCTCAATATGGTGGATGGGGTACATGTGATAAGTGTTGCGTCATTAATGTTTATTCTAACCTGCTGCTCCAGTCTAGCTTCCAGAGCTGTTATATCTGCTGTTAAAACATTCTTTTGTTCATCCGAGGTTTGTAATGAAACCTTCAAAGCGGTCACTTCTCTGCAATCATAGTGTATATGAACAATAAACATAATGTGCATGAATGATACACGAGAAGCTACGATTCCCATTTGGTAGAAAATTACATAAACATATATATTGCATGACCACTTCGCATACACAGCACACATGGCAGACTATATGGGCTATTTTACACATACCTTGATAAAGTTTCTTGCTTCTCAAGTTCTTTTTTCAGATTTTTTATCGTGCTCTTAAACTCATTGACTTCCAACTCTTTTCGTGCCAAAACCAACTGAGCTGCCTCGACTTTAGCATTCAGGTCATCGTTCTTTACAACTATAAGGTTACGGTTATGTAAATGTTATAAAATGTCTATTTTTGCTCTACAAACTTCGAAATATGTATATACAGGTAAATGTTTGTGTCTGTACATGTCTACGCACATACAGGCATAAATAGACAGGTTGAACAATTAACCCATGCAACGGCGGTTGTACGTGATGACTATGTGAGTTTCTTTGCTTGCCTATTGGGGTGTGTTGAAATGAATGTTTATGCATACAATCGCGAGTGAGTGGAATGTATTCACACCTAAAGCATAAACGCGGTTCGTCTCTTTTTCAAATTTCTCAACTTCTTCTCTCAATATGCTCTGTGAATGCTCGTGGCTGAGACTCATTTCCTCCATTTCTGCTTGCAGATTCTCTATCCTTCGATTTTTAACTTCAAGTAAATATTCGGCATCTATGTTCATCTTAGCCTTTATATACGTACAGATGTACATGTTTCAGGAAGCAGTGGTTTATGAACACATGACTGGGGGTACGGGAAATACAAGCTGTTAGGCATAAGTATATACACGTGATATAGAATGAATCACACATACGTAGATATGGCATGGCACCCATATGTATGCACACGAGTATGAATTAGTTTATCAAGTATAGGCTGACAAAGCAGACTGTAGGAGCGATAGTGGGAGTACACAATCAATACTTTCCGTGAACGTACACACATACACGCAAACATCTCCGTACAGCATGTGCATACAGATACACATACAAAAAAATACAATTTATATGTATTTAAAAGTCAGTAACTTAACCCTGGGTCACATTTTAGGGCATAACTGGACTGATTGGTGCCCATTAAAGTAAGACTAAGTACAGCTATAAAACAGATAAACGCAAGAAAATGCGTAAACACACGCAGACTCACACACAACAGTTTATAAGACATACCGACTTGGCTTCGTCCTCACTATTATGATCTTCATTCTTATAACTACGTGCGTGTGCACGTTTGAGGAAGGGCGAATCTCGAGGTAGCGGTTGGCCTTCCTCATTCACCTACAAGTATTAAGTTGATTTGGTAGCACACATAAAACATGAGTTATCCTTCTGTATTTTATTAAAGAGTGTAACGATCACATGCATATATGCCACATACAGAGTACATACATGTATGCGCACGTATTTCAACCCGCCATTTGTAGGCATGTTGACTGAACAAGTTTCCCTTTTTGCATAAACACACAGACCCAACACATACCAGCTGCATATCATCATTGAGGGTGTCCGGGTCTATTACATTGCCATATTCATCAACATATTCGAGTTCTACGTCGTCTGGGTTGATTGGATTGCCATGCTCATCCACATACTCAACATCAGCCGTTTGTGATTCCACATTTTCGTTGTTGTAAGAACGATCGTTGTGAGTGGCACTGTTCTGCTGGAACTGTGAGTCTACATGGTCTTGGTCACCCCCCTTCGTATTTAAATGTGTTTGGCATTAGTCGTTGAGCGTGTGTAGTTCCGTTTGTATATTTGTTTGCTATGTGTACGTTGTGTATGTGCTGAGCGTGCGTGGTGTATGTGCTGTGTGCGAATGATTGAAAGTGAGCTTTCAGTGCACACAGCAGCGAGTAACGATGAATGGACAACATGTGACAATAATCACGCACATTACAAAGGCGTCTTATTTATGCACAGTAATCGAGACTATCACCTGTGATACATTCTTTGCTGGTGGGCTAGGGGTCATACTAGTTTTAATGACCTTTCCATTGTCAGGTTCTTGGCTGGGTAGTGCTCTTGCATTTTGTTGATGATTTTGTGGAAGGTTTTGTTCCCGACTGTGATCGCGCTGATACTTTTGTTCCACACATTATTTGACAAACATACGCAAAGTAAATGATCTAAGAATTGTTTCATCGGAAAAGAGTGCATTGACGTTCTATCTGTATGAACACACACACGTATACGCATCCACTTGCCACAACAAGTGGTATCTTCACCTACTCTATATACGACGTCAAGCCAAGTTTGTAAATCCACACATTGTATAAAATATATTTACCCCTTGATTTGGTCGTTCAGATAGAAGGTTGCCCTGCGCGTCAACTCGATTTCCATCTTCATTGATATATTCTACATCGTCTGGATAGTTATCGTGCGTATTGGACATACGCTTGTTAATGTCTTCTTCATCCACTCCATAATCGTCTTTGCGCATGTCTACGTTCGTGTAGCCCTGTCGGTCTACAGCACTACAGGAATTAACAGTCATGCATATCAACAAGTCTGATGCTCCAAGCACGCTGTCTTCTATAGTGTTCATGTGCGAGTGAACCCACGAACATAGGCGTACGTACAGGTAGGTAACTGTGGTATCAATGAATAAATACGAACACATGAAGACTACACTGGTAGTCTATGCGTGTGTTGTACGAAAATTACCTCATATGTGTTTTCTGTTTGGATTGATTTTGATTGTTCCCTTTGTTATAATGATGATTCTCTTCTTCATAATTTTGTTGCAATACTTGATCCGGTTGGTGTTGTAGTTGTTGTAGGTGTTGTTGTTGTTGTTGTTGTTGTTGTTGTTGTTGTTGTTGTTGTAGTTGTAATTGTTGTTGTTGTCGTTGTTGTTGTTGCTGTTGTTGCTGCTGCTGCTGTTGTTGTTGTTGTTGTTGCTGCTGCTGCTGTTGTTGTTGTTGTTGTTGTTGTTGTTGTTGTTGTTGTTGGGGACTATTTGGATGTATTGTCTGACCGTATGCATCTACAGGGTTGCCATCCTCGTCAACATATTCGACGTTCTGACATGCATAAAAAGTATAGTAGATTTTTCCACACATCTATTAATTTAAAGCTATTGGATTGTGTACACGTATATATGAGTTGAGAATGTATAAAAATGAGAAAGATTGGTAATCAGTACTCTATACTTACCTCTTCGTTAATGTCCAGGGGATTGCCGTCTTCATCTACATACTCAACAACCTATAGGTTTTATATAGAATTTGAGATCAAACATGCGTTGATGAGTGTTGAATCACTCACTACTTGTTCACAATGCGCGGATAGCTGTACATGTCTCTTATGCTACATCACGGGATGAACCTTCTACAGGAACACACGCATACACACACAACACATTTTGTGTACGTACCTGGCCGTCAACATCATTCAGATCAACGGGATTGCCGTCCTGGTCTACATATACAATTTCCTCAGAGTCACTGTCTTGATATTTCCCTCCATCAGGACCTTTCACCTGTACGAAGGAGAGCAGGCCAACATTGCAGCGTATAATGTCAGTGCAGATGGATCACATCAAAGCGCGTTGTGTGCACATCTTACCTTGATGTTGTATGACTTAACGTGCGCGCCAGAATATACAAAACTTTATACGAAGTATTGCCCATAAAAGTGGCTATGTATCAAATAACACCAAAGATTCACACACTTTGTGAAATCGGGACGCGTATCCCTCAATGGGTTCTGTTTGGTTCTGCTGCTGCATTTGCTGGTTCTCCATCTGTTCATGTCCGTACTGATATCCAATGCTAGCACCTGTATTCATCATTTCCGCCGACGATACACCTGAGTGTACGAGTCAATAGCGTGTGAGCGAACATTTCACACGCATGAACATGCCTTAGCGAATACTATGAAAAAGTGCATACGTGAGCAGCAATTTGTTGAAAATACGGGCATATCACTGTTCGTCTGGAAGACCAATACATTTGTACAGAACTATAAAGCACAAATATTAGAATACCAACACAAAAAAAGGAAGCCACCTCTAGTGCAAACTAATCTAGATGTTTAAACAATGCGGTGTTGGCACACATGAACATAATTGCATACGTTGACTGCCGTTCCCCTTCTCCTTTTTGCTGCTTTTCTTCTTGCCTCCTGTTAAACGTGATAGAAAACTTGTCAACAAGATAACCATACAAGTGTTGCAATTGTACAATATGACCGTAGAACAAGCATGTGAATGTCTATTAAGTGTGGCATGCATTGCGTAACACATTCGTATATACATACGCAAAAGTATAGGCATCCGTTAGTACGTGAAATGTGGTGTGCATGATGTAGAGTGTACATTAAACGTTCTCTGCATGAACTAAAAGAGTCCTCGTATCACATATAATGGCTCAGTTGCAATATATAAAGTCAAACGCTTCGCTCATGCAGGGTCATAGTATTTCTATATATCAAATGCGCTTGTTTCTGCTTCATGAATTGAAAGAGCACAATATACATGCGAACAGGCACACAAAAAATTGATTCTTCGACGTTGTGAACATGCTAAATTGGGCCTATCAAAATGTTTACCCTCTGCCAAGGTGTCTACAGCTGCATCAATAGACTTCAAGACATTGTTAAATATTCCTGACTTTTTCTTCTCCTTCCCCGACATGGCGAAGTCACGACAATCGTGTTGTTGGGTATTAGGTTTTGCTGACCGTTATGTTATGTTTAGAAGGCATAGATTGGAGTTTATATACCCAACGAAAGGGACTACGAGGTCTGGTCTCTTAGACGAGACAAGATAAACGTGGACTAAACAATACACTGCGCACTTGATGTAGGCATTGAATGTGAGCGCGTGCGTGTGTGCGTGTGTGCGTGTGTGCGTGTGTGCGTGTGTGCGTGTGTACGTGTGTACGTGTGTACGTGTGTACGTGTGTGTACGTGTGTGCGTGTGCGTGTGCGTGTGTCTCTGTGTGTGTAGGCACTGGAGAACATAGACATAAAGAGAACTGTTATTATGCTGTAGGGAGGGCATTCATTCATTCCGCTTACATACCACGGCTGACATACCTGTATGTGTATGCGTGTGTTGGACGTGTACTTACAACATCGCCTAACGGGCGAATAGTCCTCGATGAATGGATGAAATATCGTGCAATCTTATAAAAGCGTCTGTATGTACTCAATACACAAAACAATCCGCATCCAGAAAGAGTATCTCCATAGTTGACCCAATTAGACATGCGTTGATAAAGATGAGGCTGATTGAGTGTTCGACGGAAGGGCATACTAACCCAATAACATACGTTGATAAGAATGTTTAAGGGCCCTTATTTACGGAGTCCACACGGCAGGGGGTGGGTTTACATTTTCGATGTCACAAACTCAGTGAAGGACATACAATCTCACTCACACACTCCCTTACAGACAGACAGACTCATTCATTCACTCACCACTTTCGCAAATACTCATTCACGCATTCACAGACACACTCACTCGCTCACTCACTCTGTGAACCGCTTTGGTTGGGTTATATTGTGTATTTGCGGTAGAGGCGAGGAGATGTGAAATTTCTGCAAGTATGCAATTTGCTGTCTTGACATAATATTGCTTTTTTCAAGAGTTCATAAGAAATGTTGAAAACTTGAAAAAATATGTACATTGATGCTCTGCTTTTATTTCTTGTATCATATGTACAACGATTATGTATTCTAAATAAATTGTATCAAATAATCTTAACTCTTGATATTTTGAGTGGAAGTTAATGCTGATTCCCCTACAGTATCGCTTGTCTTGGAAACTTCACAATTAATAGACTGGATACGTTGCTCTTCTTGTTGGGGAAGACTTGAACGGAAGTTAACGCTCACGAAAAGGATAATGTATGTGCCAACAGCAAGACCTACCCAAACACCGTAGACTATATATAGCCACTCTGCAGCAAACGCTACATCTAGTCCTAAACCGCAGTTTACAACTGCCAATATTAGTGCAGAGTACCCGAGGCCTTTATGACACACCTCCCAAAGTGTCCGAAGAAGAGGTTTCTTCTGGTCCTCTAGGGGAACATGAGGTCGGACAAATGCATTCAAAGGTTGCAGCCATGCAATTATCATTACAGTCAAACCAATGATGTGATGAGGTTCTGTAAAGTTAAGACCGTCGGCGACTAATGTGAATGCAAATCCGAAAGCAACAGTAGCAAGAAACAAACCGAGAGTATTGAATATTCTATGATAGTGGAACCACCACATTCCTGCATTTGGTGATATCTTTGCGAAGAACGGTCGGAAAGCAGATGAGAACACAGCTGCAGGTACAAAGAAAAGCCACGCCAAAGACATAAAAATTCCGTGGATGTACAAGTACGTTCGGTTGATTACAGAAGTGGTTGTAGAGGCAAAGCATGTGATCAAGTTCACAGTACTAGATCCTCTGTTCTGTCCGTGGTATGCAATGTTGCCATCACCAAAAGCCCAAATCAAGAATATATCTTGACCCTGGTTGTAGCTAGGGATAGTACGTAGTGGGATTGTGAATGTCATAGTCGTAGTACCCGCGTTGTCCTGTTCAATGGTTCCGTTAGTTACACTATTATCAGCATCGGGCTGTACCCCATTGCTCGACCTACTCGTCAACGCATAGATTTGAACGGTTTGGGGTTCCATTTGCCCAACCACAGCATCAGCTGGAACCATCGAGCTCGCTTCGGTTCCGAATCCAATCCCTAGCCATCCAACTAGCTGTGAAACCACAGCTTTCCCCTCCAAATTGCCGTCAACAATATTCCATGCAAATGTGACGCCAGGGCTGACGGTTATCTCACTGCCAAAAGCAGGATCAGAACTCGTGCAGCTGGTACTGGTGGAATCAGCATTAGGAACGTCGGATGAGGTAGGAGAGGGTGAAGGTGAAGCTACCGAAGAGGTAGTAGGATCTACCGTGTTGTCTGCAGACACTAGGGTTGTAGATGAGACAGCGCGATTGGAGTGGTACGAAAGCTCACCCGCTCCATAAGCCCAGACCAGCTGGTTGACCTCGTTTGGCAAGACACCGGGATCTCCAAAAGCTAAAGGGATGACGAAAGATAAAATGGACGTTGTATCGTTCACAACGAAAGTACCGGAGGTCACAGTGTTGATATCTGTAGGTTGCACCCCTTGTGAACTTTCACCATTCAGAGAATATTGAACGACACCGGCGTTTCCAGAGGCAACCTGCCCGATAACTGCCTCAGAGCCAACCATCGTTCCTGGTCCAAATCCAATACCCATCCATCCAACGGCCTGGTCAAGGGTTGCTCGAGCATTGAGATGTGTTGCATTGAGTGTGTAGTCCAATATCGGCCCCATACTGTCAAGTTGGACAGTGTTATTATAAGTAGCGGCAGCAGTTGAAGGATTAGTTACGGCCGCTGTGTCTGTACTCGTGCCAGTCGCAGAAAGTAGTACTGTTTCAACGTTGCGATCAGTGTGATATGACAATTCACCCGCACCGTACGCCCATATCATATTATTGTCAGCGTTGGGTAGTATTGTCACGCTTCCAAAGTCAATCGGAATGACGAACTGGAGAACAGATATCTCACCTTCAACAGTGAACGCACCATCCGTTACACTGTTGGTAGTGGCGGGCTGCACTCCACTTGAGGACTTGCTTTGCAGAGAGTACTGAACAACACCTGCATTACCAGAGCTCACCTGTCCGATAACAGTCTCAGAACCAACCATCTGTCCTGGACCCCATCCAACGCCCATCCAACCCACAGCTTTTGAGAGCGTCGCTTTGCCTACCAAGTGCGTAGCATTCAGATTGTACTCAAACACTGGTCCTCGATCAAAATCGAACGTGTTGGAAAATGTTGTTGTCTGCCCATTTGTGGCTGTCACTAACGTGAAAGCCAAAATCGCAATGACTACAGATGAATGCTTCATTGCGTTCAAGCGATTACAATAACCTGGACAATGACGAATCAATCAATAACCCTAGAAGAAAGCCGACAGATTTTTTTTGTATGCGACACTCTTAATTGTTTTGAACACTTCTGAACTGTTTGTGCATGTATATATATATATATTATATACATAACATACACATCTATATATACTTCGTATGTATGTACGACGTTCACGATACACTGTAAGGGAGTAATGCACAAACGTGCAACGGCATGTCAACCAAAGCATGGGGTGCAGTTCACAGAGAGTGAGGGAGGGACATATTGAAAAGAAGGACACAATTTTATTGGTGAACAATTGTATGAAACATTCCCATTGGTATATTACAGCTTACAATGCTCTATGCTTTATCTTGTGGACTAGATATACCGTATTCATTGGCTTAGACTAACTACTTTATTTTAGTTCCATTGGTGTTTAATGTCAAAGTAGGAGTTTCATTGGTATTGAATGACAATGTAGGACATGTAATGACGATATGGATGCGACACCGCGTCCTAAGCGTTCAGCATATGATCACACAGTCGTTCTGCGATCCGAATCACTACACACACAAAACCCAAAAAATCAATCATAACATGAACATACACACTGGGGGAAGGTTTTAGAATGAAAGGCATGCGTTTTATCTGTCAACAAATAAATAGGGAGAAATATCGGAGAACATAAATGCTATATACTTCACACACTTATTACGACTTGCATAAGTGCGGTTAGTGTGGTTGATGATGGCTTGTGGATGAGTTTTTTTTTTTTTAAGTAATCTTCCGATCTCCCCTCCTATACGACAGATGTTGAACAAAGCAGTACAAGATTAGAAACTTGATTTACAAATGCTAAATACTCTTGTTTGTGGACTGTGGTTTAAGACAGATAAGGCAATCTCTTGGTACATAGATGATCTATTGAGCCGACTATGAATGTTACTCTCCATGCAATTAGTCTTCGTGTACGATGGTCTACACAGGCGTATAATACCTGCTTTCGATTTTTTCAGTACAAATTAGATCTTGTTGTTGGTTCGGTTTGGGATGGTGCCTACGCTCATTCTTACTCCGGTTACGATGTAGAATTAAAACTCATGAGAGTTTCGTGATGAATATAGGAGACATGTGAGCATACATCACAATACGTCTTCCAAGTTATCTTTATACATTTAGTTGGACGTTTATGTGCATAAAATGGTTGGATAAGGAATTCGCTGTCCGTACGTCTATGCACGTTTGTAGTGCAAACTGAAAATGCAATGACTCTCTACTCTACAGTGGCTAACTTTACGTGATATAGGATCACGTTTCAAAGTGTACATTTCTCGCGCAAAACGGGAATACTTCAGTTGAAACTTTATACAAATTCAAAGGCATACCCAGCGTCGGCCTCGCCTCGCCCCGCCGTACCGCTCCCTTTGCAGCACACTGCACACACCCCCCCCCCCCCGCACACACAAACACACACACACACACATACACACACACCGTCGCCCCCCGCACATGAATGTTAGGGTTCCGAGTATCAATAAAGGATCTCAGTATACGGCAAATTGATGTATAGATTGGACCAAGCGTTAGTATTGCTCAAACAACACATTATTCTGAAATATCGATTCAGTAAACAATATTATTGATGTTCCCGGGACCTAGACGTGTGTTGATTTACTCAAACCGATTCTGATACATAGGTTCAGTAAACAATATAATGTCCTCGGGACCCAGACGTGTATTGATTTACCCGAGTCGTCAAAGTGATCTCTATAAGTATTTTGGCTTTCCTTGTAGCGGTCAGTTTCGTTGAATTCTACTCGAAGAATGTTTACCATCAGAGCCTTGAGATCGTCTCCAGCTAGGATATATGATCCGAAAGGAGATGATTGTTTTATCTTGCATTTCTCCTGAGGACCCACCTAGTAAGTATATGTCCTAGTAGCAGAACCAGGTATTCAAAAATTCATCTTGGCAGTCCTCAGCGCAGCAATCACTATCTTCTATACAAAAACAATACTTCGAGGCACAAGCTAGCCTAACTGTTCCGGCAAGCCAGAAACTTACTGTGAAGTTCATATTGCAATATCAAGCTATGCAAAAATAGACGCCATATTAGTACGCGCTGTGTACTATTAGTGCTAGGCACTGGCTATCCGGGGACTGTTTTTACATAAATGGTGGACCATTCCACACCATTATAGAATACCAAGCAATGTCGAATTGACATGCCGTTATTTCCGTCACAGAGATGTGCTTTTGTGTATGTCACATCAATTGTGACTGTATTGCCCACCTTGTTAAGACATGGACGTGTAAGTTGTTTACGGCAGCGGTCGATGACGTACCATCGCCAACCAGAACAGAGATATCAAGAATTTTCTGAACCGTAGTGGTGTGGTAGACAACGTAAGTGTTCCTAGTTTTGGTAGATATTTGGAACGATTTCGTATGGAATTTATCAAACAAAATTGTATAATATAGATGCGGCCACTATGTATACACTTTGCAGAGAACGACCCAACTATCGGTCTGTCGGTCGCGGTCTGTCTGTCTTGCTCTTGTTGAGATTCGTGTAGGACCTTAAAAGGGATTTGGAAAATATCTTGGTGCAATTTGTTCAATAACAACGAATAGTCACTACGCGAGTCATGAAAGTACTTTTGGTATGATGTCAATTCGTAACAATCAAGAATAATCAAATATTTTTCTGTTTTGTGCAATAAAATAAGCTTTAGGAGTGTATTCTAGATAGCGTACGCGAATTCAGTCCAGTTGACGCAGGTAACATCAGTGTTGAAGGTAAGAGGTCATGCCAGAAAAGAAACATCTATTGCATAGAAATAATTCTAAATTGTTACGTACTGAAAAAGAAACAATGTTGATTAAATATTCCTATACTCACCCAAAATTGCGAATAAGTAGGACATCCCAATTATGCACGCGCGTGCCGAATGCAGTGAATCACAGAATTGGTTTTGAATATATCGATGAGGTGACACAAAGTCCAGGAATCTCTACAGTGAACATCAAAAGTATTCCTCTATATGGCAAACTACGGAAAAAGGTGTGAGACGGTGTGTCACATCCTAACAAAAACCAAATCAACCCAAAGACGAAGAAGGATAGACGGATTAGTAAAACATTGATAGCTGAATACTCAGGATCCCTTCCCTTTAATTCATTCCTGCGATTGATCTAGTATTTCGGCGGCGTGCTTGCGTATCAGATATAGAGAATATGTAGCTGGCAGAAAAGACTGAGGATAAAATCGGCAGCAACTTCAAAGAACAAGTGAACTACCTGGGATGTTCAAATGTTATCGCTTTTTGTCATCTCTAGCACCGTTTGATAATGTATACTTCTCAATGGATTTAGGTATACATATACACACACTGTGAGTCGTTTGTACATGTGTTCTTGACTAGCGAGAGTCTATAGTTTACGATTCATAAATAGTAGAGCCAAAATATGTTATACTATCAAGTCCTTATTTTGAACACCAGATCATAGCGAGGTAGTTTCAATTCTATATAGAACTTAACACACAACCTCCCATGTTATTCAGTGTGCAAGACGTAACGACTTAGGCCTTAGACCTTCACCGTGCGTATTATACTCGTTGCAATTTACGGCACCATCTCTCGACAAAACCCTTCCACTATTATGTACAGTGGCTCAAAAGTGTCCGTCGTGAACTCCGCAGATAAAGATTTAGAACTCATTGAGAAATAGCGATAATCACATTGTGGATGCAGTCTCAAGGTGCAATATTCAAATTACTGCACTCGTTACAATACAAGCCTTCCATCTCCCGGCAAAACCCTTCAAACGATTGTTCAACACGCTCCGAAAGCACATTCTGGCAAAAGTTATACGCGAAGTGTTTACAATTTCGTGAGAAATAGCAGAACTCACGTTCTTTTTCCAGCGCGGCGAATCCGACGGCCCTGTCGAAAGGAATACAACCTCGCCAAGTGAACGTGGAAACACCCTTGAAATCGTCAATCTCACACAGTTTTACACCATTGTCTGCACGTTCCACTAACCAACGAGTACCTATATTATCCACAATCTCCCAACTAAAGTGCGTGAATATTGAATCAAGCCATGCCGTTGAGCGTCCGCACATGATAAAGGCTAGTATTCCGACAGCACCATTTTTAAGAGAAGCCCCAAGCCCGCCTAGCTCGCGTAAATCGGTAACTCTCAAACATGCCGACAAAATCTTTCTTTGTTCAACAAATGCTGACATGGAGAACAGAGCATTCAGGTTTGTTTGTTTTTTTTTTTTTTGTTTACGTACGTCCCGTCGTCGCAACAGATGTGATGTACGTACGCAGCGAGAAACTTGTTGCGCTGTGTGTGAGAGAGTGAGCGGAGAGACAAAGAAAGAGAGAGTGTGTGCGTGTGTGTGTGTGCGTAGTGCTGAGCATTCATTCCCTTCGGTTACAAATGTGCGAATGTGATAAGAGAGATGGTTTAACTTATATCAGGAAATATAGGCTCATTAGAAGACCACTGATTACCTATGAAAGGCACTAAGCCAGAACTGGGTAGCAGACAGGGACATATCCACACACGCACACACACACACACACACACACACATACACACATACACACATACACACGCACACGCACACACGCGCATACTGATAAAGTACAACGATTGCTCATACACGCTTAGGCTGACAATCCCCACCCATGCCTTTCTCACCCAATTCACTGCCCACTTCATCCACGCACGCACGTACGTACGCACTATTGTAACACTTCTGCCCATGCATGCTCTTATACACTACACCCACATCAACGAACGGAAGGAAAGACAGAAAATCTCCCTTAACACTGCGCGGCCTAACTTTCCTTAGTCGAAGACCTCATGACGTGGACATCACTTGGTGTGCGTCCCTCCGAACTACGTTTAGATGGTATTTGTATGATTAGTCGTGTTTGTAGTAGCCACGAATTTATACATGCATGATAACAACTCACTGCCCACGGGAATAGGTACTAACTATCGAAGTATTAGTGAGTAAAGCAACAGGAGTGAGTAGTGGATGAGACACATACAGGGGTTTGTTGTCCTGTACACGTACAGATAAGGCTCACACGAATGCGTACGTACGAATGGCGATTGTTTTCTATACGTAAACCACCGGGACAGGATCTTCGTAAATGTGTAGAATTAATTTATACCTTATAGTAATTTAACGCTTTACCTGTACTTCGAAAATGTGCTCTACATATTGTATGCATACGAAGTTGTGCTAGTGCGCAATTATGATGATTCAGTTTGTACTATTGTAATTAATAAAGTATGACGTTCTTGTCCTTACAGTAACGTTACATTGCGGGCAATCGTTTTCGTGGATATCATTGGAGTCTGGAGTGTGGTATGTGTATGGAAACACTTCATCGATTAGCACTGATCACCCTACATTGCGTACTCATGTGCATGAAGGTCATGTTTTACATGTGTTCCCACGCAGGACACGGCATGGAGTTGGTTGGTGCATGTGTTGCAATTTAAGAACTCGGCTGCAATCAATTGTGTGTAGCTATTTGAGTACAGTTTGCTAGGACCACGGTCCTTACATTATGGCCGTGGGCTCGCCTAATTTTCAGTCACACACACAGTAATGTGCTTAACATATGACTCATAAGTGCTTGCCTGTTGGCTCGTTTTTCTTTCCAGGGCTAACGTCATCAACAACCAAGTCATATCACTGACACAAACAGGTATGTATATGCTTGATAGCACTAAACGAACATTTCTGCATGCACACCATATGGCAGGCGACGTAAAAAACTTGTACGTATTCCTTGAGTCTAAACGTGCAGATGTTGGGCATGTTAGTATCTTGACATGGATCACTTCACATCACAACTGTCTGTCTACTCGTGTGCAGATATGTGCACGCATCACTTGAAGCATATACAGGCCCTCAAACGACTATCGACAATCTCATAAACGAGTACATACGGGCGTTCTTCTGTACGGGCGAACTTAGTCAGTCTCCTGTACCTACATAATTACGTGTGCCTTCATGATTGTATTTGATCTCTACTCTTTATTCGCAACATATGCACATAGATACGGATGTACTATTCCGACTGCACAATACACCCATACCGGAAGCAAACGCTGAAGAAACAATCGAAAAAGCAAGGTTTTAGAAACTGCTCAAATGTTACGAAGTCCACGTGCGCGCACGTACACAGACATATATGCTAGTCGGAATATATATACAATTCATGCCATTTACGTATGTATACTCACTCGTGTGTCACGGAACGGTGAATGTACTTTTGAACACGTATCTTTTCCACATTGACCTACTCTTCCGTAATCGTTTCTGTTTATATGCAAACTGTCGTATGCCAAGTCTGTATGTGCTCACAGCGTATTGCTCGTATGGTCCATGCAGGGTAAATTTAAGGGACTATTTCCAACTAGATGTTTGCCTTAGCGATCTATACAATACATGGATTGCCTCCGATGAGTAAGTCCTCATGCAACACGCCTCCACCGTTTGACATTTTCTTTCGTTTACGCCCTCTGCCGACGTTTACATTCAATACCTGGATATGAAGTATTTTTTACACGCATTCCTGCGGTCAGTGACGTTTCTTTAATATCTTGTAAGAATACATGTACATATTTCTCTTTTTATATCCTCCTTTATGCACGCCAAAAAGGAATCTGAAGCAGTACGCAAAGGTTATGCCAGGGTTACGAATGCTGCGACAAGACCCAATCGAGAATGTGTTTTCATTTATCTGTTCGTCGAATAATAACATCTCCCGTATAACACAGATGGTTCACACAATGAAACGTGTATATGGCATGGAAATTACGCACAACCTGGGTATGTTCTCTTGCCTCGCAAACGTACGTATACTCATACAAACACACAGACACTTGGACACTCGCGCTAAAGTGTCGTGCAGATTGTACAACGTTCATGCACGCACAGGTACATGGAGGTAAGCATAGATAGACGCCTCCTATTTATTCTTCCATTTATACACATAGGTGAGGAGACGCGCATGTATGCTTTTCCCACTATTACTGTGCTGTCTTCGCCAAACGTCGATGGCGAACTGCGCGAGTTAGGGTTCGGATATAGAGCGAAATTTGTTCAAGGAACAGCTGCAAAACTGATTAACGAACATCACACACACGAGAGAGCACTTGAGTGGCTGCTTTCACTCAGAGACAAAGACTATGACGAGGTGTCTTTGGCTGTACAAAAGTTGCCGGGTGTGGGACCAAAAGGTATACATCTTATGTACATGAATTTGTGCGTAGTGGTATGTAGTTGTATAAATGTATGCACATATTGTATGAATGGATATTAATTGCTGTATAGCCAGTATCCACGTGTGTATCTATTTATATGTATTCAACATGCGATGCTGCCGCAATGTTCATCATAAACGAACAAGCGAGTTCTGCGTGCACTCTCACGTAAACGAATGTATAGCAACGCCACAACGTAGTACATGAACCGCGTCTGTATGTCTACATGATAGCGTATACGTACTGTCAAGTACGGAACTAAGTTGTTGAATACTCCCACAGGAGAACACATGAGAAACTGGTATAGCATCTCAACATGTGATGATGAAATGCTGGTCCCTATGTTGTATATATATGTGTACCCACGCGAATGAAAACATGTACGTCGATCGTAGACAACCTCAATAGCACAAGAGTACTGCTTTCTATACAATTTTATTGAACTTTCTATACAATGTATATCGAACTCGAATGTGCGCATTAAATGACGGTATATACATTTTGATGCTATGTATGAGTGAGTATATGAGCGTTTATATCATATCAAAATGCTTGTTCAGTAAGCTCTACCAGAGAAGTTGGAGCTTTACTTCCTTCAAGAATTATACACGTGCGATGAGGTATATGTAGCTGTGTGTGCGCTTCTTGGGGACTAGATCTCAAGAGGCGAGGGCGTAGATAGTTAGTTGAACAATAGTGTATACTAGACCGAGTGTCCACACATGTGTGCAAGTATAATGCCAGACACTGGCGATAAACTTATCACTACTCCGTGCTGTAAGTGATATGAAGCATATACTGCTGTACTTTCATAGGCCTATGTGTATTTAGCAAGTTTTGTAGTATATGACAAGTTTCTGTTGCATGTTATATATTACGGGACGCTCGGGGATTTTCCTTACTGATATATGTTAATATCCAAAGCAACCAAACGCCCGCCCATACATAAACAGGCTGAAATGCAATACGCACTTACGCTTCAAAATATTTCCTTGTATTATATAGTGGCTGACTGCGTCTGCCTCATGTCGCTTGATAAGACTGCGGCGATCCCTGTAGATACACATGTATGGGCTATAGCACAGCCCTATATGCCTCAGCTGAAAGGCAAAACTCTGACCAAGACCTTGTACAAGCAGATAGGTGACTTTTATAGGCAGTTGCATGGCGAATATGCTGGCTGGGCTCACTCTGTATGTAATTTAACAGCATGAGTATGTGTAATTATATAGTTAAGATAGGGAGTTTTTTTCTGGAGCAAATTATGCGTTTTCACAAAAATGTACAAAGAGGCGAATGCCACGAATTCTGATGCGCGTCCACAGAATTAGAATTTTATTACATGTTTTGCCAGTACAGAAGTACTACAAGAGATAAGTTATATATGATATACTTTGCACTCCGAATATTTGCTTTCTCCTCGCAATTCACAGATTCTCTTTAGCGGTGAGCTGAAAAGATTTGAAGACAAAGTAGGGAAAAAACAAAAAGCTAGTGCTACAAAGAAGAAAATTACAATTTCCAAGTCCGAGACAAAACGTAAACAAGTGAAGTCAGAAACAGTGGAGAAAAATATAGCAACACGTCAATGCGTGAAGTTGAAGTCGGTGCCATCTGTCAACGATACAGTATTTGTTACAAAAAAGAAGCGGAAATTCTTGAAGAAATTGAAGGATGAGAACGAACAGGCACGGGTAGATACTGGTCTAGCATTCCAAGTTACTAAAAGAATGATCAGCGCGCGCACTGTGAAAAATGATGGACTTATTAAAAACAAACAATCTTTCGAGGTTATACATGAAAAAAAATTAGGGATTGGAGACGGTCTTGGAAAAGGTTGAAGTCTATGTAAATACAATTCAAGAACAATTGAACATGCTAAATGAAGTAATAGTTTTTAGTATTGCTTACATGTGATGTACGTAACGAATACATAAAAACTCCTGTATTTATCTAATAACTCTTTCTTATTGTTATAGAACATATATACACTACACGTTTGGCACTGCCAAAGCGTGCCTCACTGTTATTCCGTAAGCCCTTGTTTGCCAGCTATGGAACAACCACTATATATCGCACATCGGGCGTCTCAGCGTCCAGAAGTCGTTAGTTATGTTAAAATGAGAGAAACTTGTATATTCCTATATCCAATAGACAATATGATATGATATTGGCATGTTCCAGATATACGTAGTGATTACGTGTGCGTGTGTACTAGACCTGCCCACGCAGTCACCGCAGCAATATGTGATTAGACTTCGCATACTGAAGTGGAATGTCATGAAACATATTGCGTTTCACTTGGATTTCTGTTCATCTCTTACTAAAATGCACCCTCCTTCCAAACATTAATTCTAGTATACCTACACTTAGACCAAATACTCGTGAGTACGGCCACCTATTTCCATGTATTTGATTGTTCGTGGTGAAGTGTTAATCTCACGAACTTCCTTCTGTTTCAGCAACAATGCATGGGACTCTCTGGTGAATCCTAGATCATCCTCTAGGATTTTCCATGTATCTTCTATCATTGGTTTGTTTCCAACAATTAAAAACCGAACCTGGTCAAACGTGTCATTCCCTTTTGTCGGCAATTCGAATGCGGCATTTAACATTGAAGCATTGTCTAATCTGCCAAATCTGGCTCCTTCCACGACATCCCGACTATAAATGTATTCCACGGTAAACCGCACAGGGTACTTTTCCTTCAACTCCTCTAGCTCGTCACGAAACAACACGTCGGCCTCGTGCCTATTAGCATACACGAGGCGTATACGTGATGTTTCGGACTTGAGCAACTCTGCAATGGCTACATGAATGCATTCCGTGATGCCTATGCCAAAAGCAAGTATATTAATCATTTCACCGCCCAAACGCTTCATTCGATAGTTGGGCGGTGGATGTGGGCCCGACATACTCACAGCATCGCCAATCTCCTTGCTATCTAGATAGACGGAACTCTTACCACCTGGATATATCTTCACCGTGAGCTCAAACGAGCCCTTAGAGGTTGAATCTGTAGGCGAGTAGCTCATTACTTTGGTCACACCGGGCACCTGCACTTTTAATCTGTCACCCATTCCAAGATTAAAATCAGACAGAGACACGTCATTGGGGAGTTCATATGTAAACGCTCGCACAGCACATACCACATCTTTTTTTGCTTCAACTAGAGTTTTCTTCTGAATAAGTTTGAAAGCATTGAACTGCATGCGCGGTTCCATTGACGGGGGAATAGTCATGGTTGCGAGAACAGAGACTGGGAGCTTGAATGCAATAATAGTTAATACGACGAGCCATATAATAGTGAAAATGGCAAAGCGTGGAACAATCACCATATAGACTGACAAGAGCAACAACAGCAGTGAAGTAAATACTGCATAGCGCGCACTTGCTGTAGCTGACACGGCCCATATATATACATAAAACATACGTTAAGTGGTTCGCAATTGGTGTATCGGGCAGCCACGTGGGTCTCTTCACCACACATGCGATCGGTACATACGTTCCGATGTGTAAGATACGGAGTGCGGAGATCCAATAAAAAACCGTATAGGTTAAAACTTCTGTTTTAAAATCTATGGCAATTTTGTCCGGATTTGGTTTTGAGTGCGACATATCTCACTCGCACTCGCGCACACACACACACACACACAAACACACACACACACACACACACACACACACACACACACACACACACACACACACACACACACACACACACACACACACACACACACACACACACACACACACACACACACACACACACACACACACACACACACACACACACACACACACACACACACAAACACACATTCACACGCACACGCGCAAGCGCACGGGAACGCTCGGAAGGCGGGCTCTGTCTAAACTATACGGCCGTCTTTGGGTGAACCGGACCGTCGTGTAGTAGTAGTTGGTCTTGGCACTCCTAGCAGAAATCGAAAAGTACCAGCCCATTCCACAACGAATAGTTGTACACGGACAGTTATACAAATGTACAGGAGCTAACATCTCGTCACCAAAACACCAAGTTTCCTTCATTTAGTTTCAATGTCTAATGCCAAAGACGAGTAATTCAAGTATTTCGTTGTGCGGAGAGCATTCCATAATATTCAACTTCAACATAACGTATATCAAAGTACATTTAATGTGAAAGTTTTTACAGAAGTGGGACTGTGAAGAATAAACTAAAGATGTCAGGGAATGACGCAAATACAAAGGCACTATGTTCAGATCTCTCCAGAAAGGCGGCACATTCGCATCTGATTAGAGAGGATTATGTGGAGGCGGAGCGTCTATATACACAACTGCTCAAACTCCTAGAAAACACCTCTGATATGGAACTCGTATTTGTAACTTTATGGTAAGTAAATTATAAAGGTAAATGTATGATGAATATGAAAACCCACAAGTTATTCTTCAAATGATAGGTACTGTGTCCAACGTTTTATTTTGATATTTTAGATATGGTGTCTAAACTCTTTGTGTGCCAGTAGAGCTGGATTGTAACGTTCTATATCAAGCCCATTTTGGTAGCTTCATTATGCTTATATGTTCACCCTCACACTAGCTTACTACTCGGGCTATTAATTATTTGATTTTCGTATCAAAAATGTCATGTTTTAACTTACAGTAATCGTTCAAGTGTTTACTTGAAGCTCGAACTTCCCAGAAAAGCGCTGTCTGACGCGACACGTGCTAAAGAAATCTACCCTGACAACCAGGTATTATAGTACATGAGTATTCTTGAAAATTGTTTACACATCCGCATTTGTGGTTGCGATAGTAGATTTGCAAACCCAATTCAATTCACCAAGCAAATCTTGTGTTAATATCATCCATGCGCGCTTTTCACTACACCTAACAATAGCTAATTGCGCACACGCTCGTACAATTCCACACTCACAGTCAATGTGGAATACAATGTTCGCACTCACAATTACAATAATTAGCAAGCTACAACAATACTTACAGCCAACGCATACGCAAAATTGAACAGACCCAAGCACAGACAGAAACATACAGTCACATACAAGTGCACACGCACACAAAAAGAATCTAATACCGTACATAATCGTACATACAGATGGGACTAATTCGTATTGGCGATGCGTTACGTGGACTGGGACGGGAAGCAGAAGCCATTGATATGTTTAGAAAAGCTAGTGAATCCATCATACACTTAGATGTCAGCGTGGAATTGTTTAAGAGGATGGTATATACATCATAGTGTCGATTTGTTTACACGCTATAGTTAATCATATACTCTATTGTTTGGTCCATCAATGATTGGATGTAGCGAGAAAAAATTATATTTCCATATACATTGCAATGCGTGTCTGTCAGTGTATGTACTTGTTCTTAAGTGTAATAATGTAAGAGTATAAATGTATGCCTGTGGACTTGTTGGTTGGATATTCATAACTTTGCGAGTCTTTCTTATTTTGTTGACCATTAAATGAATCATCGGTGAAATTGGTTTTTTGGTTTCTCTGAAGGGATCACTTTTCGGAGGGGATGAAGGGAGCTTGCGACAGGAGACTACACCCACGCCTATAGTACCTAAAACATCAACGAAAATGAACAACGAAAGCAATGCAAACGCCATACTCCAGAGGGACATGAAAAGTGAAATTGAGCTTTCCAAAGGATTTGAATTGGTTAACAAAAATAAACTTAACGACGCGATCGCTCTATTCACTTCATTGATACAACGCAACAAGCAGGTTTGCATATTCGTGAAAATGGCTGACCGTGGTCGTGTATGACTACGTCTATGTAAGACTATATATCGGGTTATCATTCATCTGCTTAGTATTGTTATTTTCGTAGCTCGCATGCGTGTCAACAATTTTATTGTTGTCGGTCTCATGCCTGGAAGGGCTCACTAGACATGTCTATGCTTAGGCAAACGTACACATGTTAGTCTGCTTCCTCGTCTCATGCCAATTGCAATATATATTCAACTATATGTATATTCAACGCAAACGTGCACATCTACACACTTGTATCGTACAACATTGCCATTAGTTATGGGCAGCATTGCTTGGTCGAGGTACGGCATGGGCACTGGTTCCTAATTTAGTGAAAGCGGAGTCAGACTTGACGAAATGTGTGGAATGTAACCCTAATTATGCGGATGCGTATAAACGGAGGGCACAGATATATGGTGCGTTGGATAGGTATATACACATACAACATGATTATGTCAATGTATTCAGGAATGTTTATCCACTTATGGGCATATGAGTATGTATGTGTGTATATTTTATATGCAAAGACCAAGTCAAATACGTATGTGCATTTATATTCACTAGACGCATATATGTGTTTCTTTTAATCCAATGTATACGCGTAAACTACTTGGTTGTTTTGTATGTAGCTGGCCATAAACGTTACACTAAAAACATACATAAAAAGTGAACATATTTGTAGTGTACGTTCGCTCTGTTTATACGATTTGCAATGTTCGTGTATATGTCCCTCAGGCTATATCTGTGCGCATGTGTACCTAGATTGGTATATATATGTACACTTCATAACGTGCAATTCAATATGTAGAATACAACCCGAACTACGCCAATGTAGGGAAGGGAAGGTATAGATGCGCACCGTACAGATATTCATGTATAAACAGGTATGCATACACATGTGCGTATGCATGTTAAAGGTGAATATACATGGTGTATATGATCTGGTCGTGTTCAGGATACAACAAAGTGTATATGCATACTTGAGCGCAGCAAATAAGCAAGCTTCCGCTCATCCATTTGTATTCTTACATGTGTAGATTTGCATTTTGAGTTGACTGTTTAATTCAATCCGTACACCTGGACTTACCACGTCATTATACCACTACCTCACACTTGCTCTTACACTCATCCACGCACACGGCCATTTTACACAAAATAATATAAATCCTGACCAGGTATGACGATGCAATAGAAGATTATCTCACGGCCGAACGACTGATGAATTTGGAAACAAGCAAATCAGAATCCAGCAAGAGCAGTATGTCTGCTACCATACATAATGTGTTGCTTTACAATTCACTTGAATGTGCTATGAATATATGAACATTCTGCACATGGGAAGTGCTCCGCTCAAGTATGCACCCGTGCGCGCACACCCACTAGGACACATATTGATACTCGTGTATACCCTGGTAAACAGGTAATTACGACATCGCAACTCAACTGGGCATTTTGTACCAAAGAAAACGTCACTTCAGACGTGCACGTGATAACTTCAAAAGGGCAATGGAGGATATGAAAGGAACTGATTCGGATGAAAAGAGCAAGGAAGATCGAAAAATGTTATTGTTTTATCGTGGAGTGTGTGAAAACACGTTGGGTAATGTCGAACGTGCATTAGTATTTTATAATGAGGCGTTAAAAATCGACCCAACGTGGCATAAGGTTTGTCTACCAGCTTAATGTGTCCATGTCCAAGTTTGTATAATTTCGTTTACGTGTGTATATGACTTCACTGTATGAGTTTGCCAAAGACAATATGAGAATTTTAGACATTACAGTGTTGTGAAATACATTCATGTTTGGGTGTAAAGCAATTGCTTTATGTGTAGACATTTTGTTATTGCTTTACCTGCAATGTATGTACCAACCGAATGCACTATCTGTAGCGTATTACAATACAATAAAGCATGTGAACTGTTTCGTGGTAGTGCATATTATATCCCCAGAGGTTAAGCTGTCTTGCGAAAAAACTAGTAGAACGCCACACAATTTACATGGCGACTTCAAATACGAATCTTAAAACTATGAAACATGCATGCGTACGTGTGCATATGGTTTGTTTGCCTGAATCTCTTTTCTCACTCACTCAGTATAGCACATGTACATGCCATACTTTATCCAAGCAAGCATACAACTAGTACTCACACCTGCGCAGAATCTGTACCCGGGTGAATCATATATGTCATTCGATACCCAAAAACTTTCATGCATAATTCTGGTGCTCCCTCATTCTGACCACAGCTGATCGCACGTGCAGGTCATGTCGTATATGGGCCAAGCGTATAAAGACTGGGGTTTTTTTGAAGAGTCGAGACAACACTTTACAGCCGCAATAAGAAACCTTCCTTGCACTGAGTACTATATACAAATGGGTCAACTAAACTACCTGTCTGGGCGTATTATTGCTGCCAAGGTGTTCATATCTCGTTCACGCATAACATTTGTCTACAAGGGTACACATAAGTTGATAAGCATGTCGAGCAAATAATCGCACACGCGTCCGATTTCACCCCCTTTTGGGGCATGCAATGATCATACTTCCTGTGGAGTAGATTAGCGTAGCAAATGTTTCGAATGTTCGCAATTTTGCATGCTCGCTAACACATAGGTCAAATCATGCGCCGGAACCATATCCATGCACCGATACTGAAAAGCCTACAGTTTCGACAGACATGTTAATTCTGCAATAATTTATGCTATCTCACCTTTTCATACATATATGTACACGCGTATGTAGACAAGTCAATATGCATTCACTCACAAAAATAAACAGTCGTGGTGTGCTTAATATCATATACTATGCACTACTTATACACCAAGGGCACACCACTTCTTATACTAACAGACACATATCGTACGTGCACAGGAAGTATTTGAACGAGCGCTAACACAAAGTCCCAAAGATTCAACGGCAATGTACATGTATGCACTGTGTTTACATGGACTTGGTGACCTGGCTGGTGCGGATAGAGCGTACTCGCGGTTGCTGGAGGTGGTTCCTGATCATGTGGGAGGTTTTAATCGCGAGTGCTGCAGGTATCCGTATGATGTTTGTAAGTCTATATATTGTGTGTGATGGCTTGTCATTTTGATATGTGTAGTTATGTATGTGTATTTGTGTAGTGTGTGCAATTGCGTATACATTTGATATACACAGATGCATGTTTAGCAAAGGCTGGCGTATATGTTTGTCTCTTCATATTTGCAGCGTGCACAGTCTGGTATAGCACAGTTGTACGTACACACCGATTATATCTGATATAAACGGTGGGTACTTGAGCTTTCGAGGTGCATGTACAACACAACAAATGAACAAACAGGACATTGCACTTGCAAAAACTAGTCATGTCTAGCATCATCAGCATTCCCTATATTATATATTTGTCGCAAGTACCATTTTACGCATTGAGGTAATCGTATGTTTATTCCTGCCTGTGTCCATTAAAGTTACGTATACTAACAATTAACTTACCAAATACTCATAGTCCCTCCTCCCCACATTCGTTATCCATTCACTTGACAAAATTGCATGTCTATATATTTATTCATGAAGTATTGCTTGCCCGCGCTTCCTTTTTTCTCATAACCTGTTCTTTGAACATACAGGTATCAAGTTAGTAAAATGGACGCAGATATAGAGAGCTTCAGTATGGATGTCGATATCAGTGCACACACTAAGGAAGGATGGTGTAGGAAGGATCCATTTCGCACGCTTAAATCACAGCATAGACAACCAGTGCCTACATCTACAACAGAATTCTCATATGTGCATTCGTATGCACCAACTTGTGAACAGATGATAACGTCTCTTGCTGAGATGGCAAGTAGTCTGGGAAGACGTCTTCAATACACGTAAGCCCGAGATTGCGTATATGGATGCACACACACACACACACACACACACACACACACACACACACACACACACACACACACACACACACACACACACACACACACACACACACACACACACACACACACACACACACACACACACACACCAGATCACCCGGGTTTCTCAGAAATATAAAGCAACATCGCATGGCAGGCATGGCCATTATCGATGTTGCCCAGTCTCTACACTCTGTATGGAGAGGTGCTGGTATGCGAGTATATATAAACACGTTTTTCTTGGCGGTCGTGAGTACATATCTCGACACTTGTATTCAATGAATCCGACTTTTTTTTTGCTTTAACCTGTGTTGTGTTGATATGATGTTTGTGCTCATATGATGCAACTAGGGCTACACACCAAATATTTCACTCATTCGACGTGGTCATATCGTTTTCTATCCTTACACATGTGCACTCAAGTTCACTCTGCAAAATTTATTGGAAAAGGAATTCATAGTTCGATCAACCCCTGCATCCACATCTTTTTATGTCATTCCCAGATTGTATATTCTCCTCCACAAAGTTTTAATTTAATTTCGTTTGAGCATATAACAGCACTCTCCCACCCTCAACCTACGTTATAACTTTTGCACAGTGTATGTACCTAAAGGGGGGGTCAGTACTGGAGTACGGAGTACGCACATCTTTGGTTGGAGGTATGAGTGATGTCACTTCCATGGACCGTGTTATGTAATTTTGGCTTGCTGCATGCATGTTTCCTTAACAGAGACACTGTAAATATATATGACAATCATGCTGGGCTAGTGACGTGTTTACACATTCATTTGCAAGAAGTGCGAGCATATATTCAAATCCTATGGATCGTACCAAGCCCATCTCTTGCCAATGACTTCCAGTACTGTATACAACATGAAACTGTGGGATATTAGCAGACACCATTTGTGCATCAGGCATTGTGCATATCATAGTATATATTAATGTATGATTGCTGTGTCAAGCTGTAGTTGTTAAGACATGTCTCAAATCTGTTACATACTACATCTGTATGATGTGCCACGCGGTAGGAAATGTTTCAAAACCTTTACATACTACATCCGTAGAGCGCATTCGGTTGGTCCAAGCCCACCAATCTCCATCGGAAATACACTCATGCACTTAAATACGCATTATCCATATTTACTTGTGTCAGGAGTATTTTATTACTCACAAATATGTAATACCAATACACTCACAATCTTACTCAAACTGCACTCCATCTCTATGTGGATTTGAGGAAATTTGAATGAGCTTGTGATATATTTATGTCATACAATATCGGTACGCTATACTCATACTATCCAGTTTACTCTTTTTCACATGTAGTGAAAAGAATTTGTAGTATGATCAGAAACACAAATACGTTTGATCACTCAGTAGGACTGCGACAGTACTGCTGTTTTATGATTTATCTTACATTGATGTATCACAGAGATATGTTTGATCGCGTGGTAAGATGGCGACAGTTTGCCGAGCCAAATGATTCTGTCTGGTGGGTAGACCGCTTGTCCAAGAAGCAATTCGATGAGGTATGTGTGTGAATGTTGTGATTTGAGGTCTGCGATTTGAGTGTGAGTGTGGCGTGGGTGGAGAGTGTTGTGTGGTTGTTTGAGAAAAGGAGCTAGTGATCGCAAAGATTGATCATGTAAACATGGTGCATGTATCTATCGATTTATTGGGCAGGCACTGTCTCTCACATAGAATCGTATAAACATTCCGGAAGACATGGATCTGGACGTAGACCAAGTTTCTTAATTGTATATGCCTTTTAACTGCATGTGACATGATACAACATTAATATGCAAACATATGTCCATTTCTCGTACCAACATTTATATGTAGGGTTTCGGTTCACATACACCCATGCTAGTTGGTCAAACGCTTGTAGCCAGATATCACGCGTATCTGCCACGTGCAATCACTTTGCTGCAGGAGCTGGTTCCAGCACAGCTAGAAGTTAGCTCATCCTTGATGGTTGCATCCCCACCACTCGAACTTTCCACCCTCACACTCTCATCCACATCCAAGAGAGCCATACCCACAATCCCAACATCTACTGCATATACTGCATACTCCGAAACCCATGAAGTTGTAGATAAACTGTATGATGCGATTCGCCATGATTTCTATGTGGTTACTTCGTGCCATAGCTCACTGTCCACTGGAAAGGTCATGGAGGGAACACGCTTGACTGTGCAGATCTCACCACCCGAGGGATACGAAGTGTGTGTCTATTTGTGTCTGCATGTATATATAAACGTGTCTACGTACACTCATGTATATATATGTACATATATGTAGTTGGACTTCTGTGTTCATCTTGTACCTTAGCTCGCAACAGGCCAGTACGAGTGTAAAGGGCACCTGTCTATCGTCAGTGCATGTAGGTGAATATATTGACTTGTATATACATACAGGTGTGTATCATTAACGGGATGGTCTTTCAGTTAAACCACCCGACACCGCTACTACTATTGCCGAGAGGTTCATACCCATATTTGTATCTAAAATGGTGTATGTGTATGTGTATGTGTATGTGGGTTATCGTTCATTGATCGTTCATTGTCATTGAGCTCTTAATATGTGATTACTGTGTACAGCCAACAGTTTACACAAGACTGGTACGTAAATACAAGGTTTATTATGTGCGATTCACGTATAGGTACATGATTTACACGAATTATGGTTTCTAACATATTTATCTGACATATTCAACATGAGAATGTGTTCTGTACAATTGTGCTTTCCATGCATGAGTAACGTTATCCTAGAGCCAAATTCATTGAGAGCCTGTCATAAAACGAAACTCAATCGAGCATGCAAATGATACTAGAGTATAGCACGGCTTATTCTAGGTCTATGCGGTTGATATCTATGTTTGCGCATATTTTTTGTCTCCCTTTTGTATCGTTATGATGGGTCGTACGTTTGTCCCGGCTAATTGTATGTGTGTGTGTCCGTACCCATTCTTATATCGGCTGTTTGCAACCCAGTGTAATTTATTAGTTATATTTCTCCGATAGGTATCAATTCGTACTCCCTCAACCCCCGCACGATGGCGTGAATACGACGAAGAGCTACAACAGAGCTTTACGCGATTATCTAATCATGTACAAACGATCTACAAAGCACAATCATCCAAGTCTCATGATGTCACCATGCAAAACAGCACTCGTTCGCCTGCGAGCATCAACACACATTGTCGACTTTGTGCAAAGTCTGGAAGGCCTACATCCCTACCACCTTTGATGAAGCACTCACACGTACGTTCGTACAGCGAAGATAACGCAGATTCACACACAGAGATCCCTTCACACATACACATGCGCCCGCACGCACTCACTCACGCTCATACACACGCGCATGAATGCACACCACTCACTGAAGCACCACTTCCAGCTTACATCACGGATCTTATCCCGCTCGCTTTGAACTATGTATTTTACTGGTTTAATTTCATGCCACTGGCACGTGGAACAGCTATGTGTGGATTCATAGCATTGCATGCCATATTCCTCTCAGTGGGTTACGAAATTTCACAGCCATTGACTGAGGGCATGCAATTGGATTGGGAAGCCATACTTTGCCCTAGCCCCCAACAGTACATACAACTGCTACTTCCATGGCTCAAATCTTCACTAAGGCCTACTCGGATGTGTGGTTTTAGGATGGATAAAACAAATGTGTATATGGATGAAGATGATTGTGAAAATAGAAATTGCACACCAGTGGTGTCGCACGTGGTTCCAACGCTCCGGGAGATGATTCGTGTTCTAAATATGGAAGGTGAGATGGAAGCTGATGTAAAACCGTAGCTACCTGTGGGGGTTTCCTTTCGATGAAATATACTCACACGCATGTGTCATGTGGCAGACAGACTTCCTATCAGGTGATGAGTTCGTAAATGCCTGCCAAACAAATTGGCAGCGCCTTCTGTACCGCACCGCTATTCACTACGTTCGGCACGTTCATCTGTGGAATCAAAGTTAAGAGCAAAGTTAATAGTGATGTTAAATACGCACGAATTTATGTAGTCCATGCTTTCACGTGTTATTGGTTGTCGTAGTCATCGTATAGCCAGATAAAATGAACTTCTGAAGACGTGACTACGAAAATGAGCGATCAATATCCTAAGCTGACAAAAAACACTAGTCGTACATCTGATGCAATTTATTTTCGGAGCCTGTATTCGTAAAATGGTGTGTGTACAATGCGTTACGTCTGTTCATGAATAAAAGTAACAAATACGATATGATATACTATAGGACAAGCAGTCAGTGTGTATTATGTATATCCCAACAGAGTTGGAGTGTATAAAGTGCCGCACAGAGCGTATGTACAGACTGATAATACAGACGATCAAAGATAATATAAAGTATTGTCGTGGGCGAGGGAGCAAATAAAGTCAGTGCGCTTATTGTGTTGTTATTCTGTTTAGCATGTTTTCCACTACGCCTCAGCTGCTTACTTCGGCATATTGAGTTTCACCGTAACATACCATCACGTATTTATAGCTGTTACCAACTGAACAGTCAAGAGCGGATCAAGAGTGAGGACTTGGTTTCTCTAATGAGATGGACTTCCTTGAGCTACGCGCTGAGATTAAATTGATTTACACAGAAAGGTAGATCCATACTCAAAAGACTTCTGGATGTCTGGTGTAAGGCACTGACAGGCAAGCATGTGTCTGAAAGTAGCCGCAACCATAAAGTCGTTCAGCGCTTAACATATAACAAAATCATTTATAGTGTCTATGAATTTCGTAATCCTGACCGTACTCTCTATTGTGCTTTATAATTTCAAGAACACGCAATAAGTACGTACATATATATACATGTGCTTAGGGATACATGTCACGAGTATGTGTAGCCATACGTCTGTGTTCACTAGGATGGGTATACACGTTATCATAAGACAAAACAGTAAATATCTGCAAGTTCATATTTCATTATAAGTAATTAGATGAGCATTGAAGAGTAGATACACGAGCCAGCTAACTTGATTCTTGACTTCCTGTTGTTGCAATTGTTTTCCACACAGCCAGCGATGATGACAAGTAGCTTAATTTTGGTACTAGTTACCCGTGAGCTATGTTGGTATGAACATACGTACGTTGCCAGGTACTATGAGAGCATTGATATGTATATGTTCATGGGACACATACGCATAGTGTAGAAACGTAAGTGGGCGAGTGAGTTTATACAGGCATGTGGGTGTATTGTGTCCGTGCGAGTGCTCCGGTCTATGTTATGCATATATGTATGTGTCCTGTGTACCCATGCTTATGTCTTTATTTCCTATTCCTTCTTTTGTTTTAGCATATCTCTCAGCTTCACTTTCTGTATCTTGCCTGTAGCGGTTTTTGGCAGATTACAAAACACTACGCTTGTAGGGCATTTGAAACCTGCTAATTCCTTCCGACAGAACAATAAAATGTCATCTTCAACTAACTGTTTGTGTCATGTAAGAATAAAACACCAAATAAGCTATAATTCAGTGTATATTCCGCGTCTGTGGATGTGTGATGAAATGACAGAGATAACATCGCGGTAGCTGCTAGTTACTTCGACGAATTGGTAAAACATATACTTATCACATACGATGTGTACGAGTGAATGTATGAACATATGTGTGCACGCATATATGAGAACGTAGTCGTTAGCATTTGAACATATATGTTTCTGCGGGTACACAGTTATGTACAAAAGTTGGGGTGAACATACATGCATTCCTTCTTTGGTTTCGACAAAGGCAATCGGTGTTTCCCCCCAGTGTTCGTGAGCTTTCGCTACGACCGCAGCTGAGGAACACAAAACAATCATACACACCCATATTAACATGAGATATGTGTAAAACATATCCATAGGACAACATTTCAATTGAGCATATACATCTTATTGGGTTAAAAAGTGGGTAAGCGTATACTAAGGACATATTGCCTTCATGGTCCATACCATTGTGCACACAAATGAAGAATTTCAATTTCTCGTATCCCTAAAACGAACATGGTATTGTAAGGCTTTTAAAACACGCAATAAAAGCATATTATACACAAGGCGTTTACATACATGCAGTTACACGCAACTACAGGAGTTCACATACCTTCGCCGACAGCAGGATGGTTGTATATAACTCTTTCTACTTCTACAGATGAAATATTTTCTCCACCGCTAATAATCAAATCTTTTGAGCGGTCCTTGAGTTCAATGTAGCCATCAGAGTGTAGCACACCCAGATCCCCAGTCCAGAACCAACCATTCTACGATGTGTGCGTGTTGAGGGGGGTTAGTTAAACTAAGCCAACTCTAATTTAAAATAAAGATACAAAGACGTGTCGCTTTGTCGACCAATAGGTAAGTCAGTAGAGGTATCAACGCCCATCATCTTGATTAGTTTGATTCAACTACATCCAGCACTTACGTGCGTGTCGCTATACCCACATACATAAATGATTGTATATCTATACAAAAGCTCAAAGTCATACACATATTCTCACCTTAAAGGACTCTTTTGTTGCCTCTGAATTTTTAAGATACCCTTTCATAACAATATTACCACGCATCACTATCTCACCGATCGTCTGTGCATCGCATGGAGTAGCTTCAAGAGATGTTTGATGTACAATGGAGATTTCCTCCTGGACTGGGTACGTTACACCCTGTCTCACCTGTGTGTGTGCGTAAGAGAATGCTTGAGAATATGTGTCCGTGTGCGATAATAACACATAAGACTATCTCATCCACGGAACTTTCGCCCAAATGTACAGTCCACAGAATATATCATCTTTACTTTGCCATATGTATGTATGTATGTATGTATGTATGTATATGTATATGTATGTATGTATGTATGTATGTATGTATGTATGTATGTATGTATGTATGTATGTATGTATGTATGCATGTATGTATGTATGATGTATGTACGTGTGTATGTATGGATGTATTGTTATTACCGTGAGCGTTTGGTTGTGGGAGTTGGTGTCAGTTTGAGTGATGGTGTGAGTGCAAGTACGCATGATACTGAGAGCCCGAGAGAATATTGAAGTACATGAGAGCAGCAAGTGTAGAGTGGCCATGAAGACGTGAAGGTATGAATTTAGGAAGGTGTGTTACAACATACGACATATGTGATCCGTCTGCTTGAATAGGACTGTGAGTGTTTGGGTATGTTGTGAGGGTACGTACGTATATGAGTGAATCAAGAATGTTTTAAACATAGTAGTACTTGTTGTTTAGCTGAAAAAGTACAGTCTGTTTGCAGATTGTTATATGTCTCTGTGCGTAAATGTGTGAATCACAAACGATCTACATAGGAATATATGAACCAATATAGTCATAAATCAAAAACTTGTTTGTAAATTGTGTGTCGTTGATACATGTTTCCCTAGAGTATAGATACTGGCGTGCAGTTCATGTGAATAGGATTATATTTTCGTGTGCAAGTATAAGTACGCCAACCTAGGTGTAGGATACGTTAAGAGTAAGCTTCTTACCTTCAAAATAGAGGAATTAGGATCATCGTCCCATTGTGATTGCCACACGTTCGATACCGCGGGGCCATATGTCTCTGTTAGTCCGTATGCATGCACTAATTCGAAGCCCAAATTCTCGATCGACGCTATAACTGATGGAGGTGGCGGTGCACCTGCTGTCATTACTTTTACGTTCTTCCCAACTGTATAGCGTAAGTAAGAAGTAAAGTGTATGTGAGCAGTCTGTACTTAATGATCACGCCCGTTCATCATTGAGTTGCAAAGACCGTTGTCTCGCGCTGGGCTTGTGCTTAGTTTGTTCATTCGAGTGTACTAAATATTATCTAAAACGACTTTGTAGTCTACACAACTCTTCATATAAACGTAAACACTTGTTCGGTGGTCTTATACGTGTCAGCATCGCTGTACAAGCGGGGGTTTGAATGAACAGCTCAATATTATATTTATATACTACGACATTTCTGTACTGCTAGATACATTCTGGTACGGCATGGCAACATACTCAGCTTAGTACGAGGGACGGGAAACGGGATAGATCTTCATCTGTATACAAAATTTCCATCATAACATAGATCGACTGGCGTAGTAAGGATGACCGAAATGTTATTTACATACTTGGGAGAACGAATATACATGCATAGACATGAACAAGCACACATATATAAATTGCATACTCTGCCCAGGTACTTCGAGACGTGAGTAGTACTGTTTTAACATATTCAGAACAATCGGAGCGGCACAGAACATATTTACTCCTAGGTGTTGTATACCATGCACGATCGCCTCAGCGGTTATGTTTCGCGTACATACGTGTGTTCCTGTATGCAGATAATCAATACCACAAGGTTTAATATAGAACGCAACTGAAGGGTTTTGGTTGGAACATACGTATGTGAACAGTCATACATTGTATAAATGAGTACAGTGAAGACCTATTATTATGTGGACCTAAATATCCCACATTACGGCCACAATTGGACACAGTGATATCAGATTTAACGTACCTCCATATACTGTAACCGTAAAAGGAAAGGTCCAGCCATTGCAGTGGAACATGGGCAGCGTCCAAAGATAGGTTGTGTTGTGACACATTCCGCTCGTAATTCCATTTCCCACACCACCAAGATATGCACCTCTGTGACTATAAACGACACCCTTTGGCCTACCGGTCGTTCCTATGCATGCATGCATGCATGCATGTATGTATGTATGTATGTATGTATGTATGTATGTATGTATGTATGTATGTATGTATGTATGTATGTATGTATGTATGTATGTATGTATGTATGTATGTATGTATGTATGTATGTATGTATGTATGTATGTATGTATGTATGTATGTATGTATGTATGTATGCGTGCGTGCGTGTACAATTGATAAAAATCTCGCCCACGAGCTTACTATCAGATGTCGTTGGGACCTAGTTGCGAGTCTGAAGTATTTTGAAATCGAAATGTATGGACTTCTGTCTTCTACCTGATGTATAGTTGACAGAGTACGCATTCCATTCATCTGAAGGCATGTTGTTCTTCATAGCGGTTCCATCTGATCTGTTGAGAAAATCTTCATACGTAACTGATCCAATCAAATCTCCCTGTGTACATACAATGAATAAGCCTCAGCAATATGTCTTTAAGAAATCTCAGTATATATGTGAGTATACATTTATGTGTGTCTCAATGATAAAACTTTGATGTGACTGAATCAATCACCTAGAAATGCATGGAAGATTCTATCTACATATGCGCATGTATATATGTACAATTTTGCGGTGTTGATACTACAATCCGTTTCCTCTGCATATGTACAATGTACAATTTTTCTTCGATGTTTACTAATATGCACACCTTGAAGAAGAAAGTGCCTATTCGTGATTGAGATATTTGGCTCTCTTTTCATGACTTATAGTGATGATATAAACCGTCGGGCAGTATAAATAAATACATAGATATATATAGGCATAAACAGACACATATGTATGTGCGGAGATTGCTGATACATACATCAGAAATCTTTTGCAAGTAAAAAACAGAAGTGTATATATACACGTGTAAATCTTTTGCAAGTAAAAAACAGAAGTGTATATATACACGTGTATACACGACTACGCATACGCAAGCATACTAAATACGTATCTCTATCTCCGTTTTCATGTTTTTCATGTATGTATAAATACGACTGTTTGTCAGGTGTGAATAATTACAAACATGTACGTATATATATTAATTAACATGGAAACTATATACAAACCTCGCCGGTGTATTCTTTATCATCTACATCTATTACATAGATAGTATTGTTGGGGTCCTTCTTTTTGAGGATGTTCAGTGCCTCTTTGACCAGTTTCGAATACTCTCTATCGACTAGAACTGCCTGTTCAGGAATATGTTACTTTGTCAATTTGATTGTTTGTATATATACGTGAGATATATATGGGTTGGCGGTAATGCGTATGTACGAATGTATATGTGTATGTGCATGTATGTCTGTATGTGTATGTTCGTGGCGATGGCAGGCCTGTGACATTTAATATCTATATATTGTGTACATTTGTCAGGATAACCTCGTGGCGTGTTTGCTAATATACATATACATCTTACATATGTTGCACAAAAGTACACGTGCATACCAAACCACACACAAATACAAAAATACCTTAGCTTCGCAATGATCAAGAATATAAGCCATAGTTCCTGGTTCTAATCGAACATTTATAGCGTTGATTACACCTCCACACAATGCAATACCAAAATGTGCCTCTATCATTTCCGGAACATTGGGGAGTACACACGACACGGCATCTCCTGTGGGCGACAGGGTTGAAAATATTCGAATCGAGGAATATAGTGATATTTGAATCGAGGTATAGAATAAGCAGACAAACCGCCAGCAATTTATATTTTTAGAAAGACCGTTCGAAAATATACTGCATATACTATAGTCGTTCAATAACTCTCGTTACTCGACAAGTCAATTCAGTAACAAACCTGGGCGCACCCCGACATTCTTCAGAGATTCGGCCAACTTATAGCATCTCTCGTATGTCTGTGACCATGTGTAAGATCTATCACCGTGAACAATTGATGTACGTGCTGCAAACGACGAGTTCGCTGGGTGCACACATACATATAAATATATGTTTGTGTGAGTACACACACGCGCGTACATTCATAGTTGCACGTATGTGTTTGTATCCATACATGCTAGGTATGGATTCGTACGTATTTGTGTGAGGAGCACAAGACCGTGTTTCTGGCCATGCATTTAGGGTGTCACAGCGATTGGAGAGAAATGTAGTTGTAATATAAAGGGTTTGCTTGTGCGTGTGCGTGTCGTGCACGAAGTAGAGTGATATTCATGCGCATCAACTTACAGGCGTCGAATGACGTATTCGCTGCGTGGTGTAATAGATATAATATATATGTGTAGTAGAGTATATTTGTAGAAGTGCGTAACGAGCGGAGACCGAGACAGATCATTCATTTCGTGAGGCGAGTAGTATATGTGTGTGCGGGTTCAAGCTTCTATGTATGTACATGCGTATGTCTACGCACGTGTACACATGTGTTCATGATTTGGACGTACTTCAATCTACAAACGCGAGGTTGCTGCTAGATCAATATGAATCGATATGTGTGTTTGGCAAATATCGTTGTAACGAATGAAAAACATAGTTCGGTGGCTAGTATGCAAATAAATATGAATGCTTCGTATGCCAGTATTACGTACATGCTGGTGAAGGCAACTCTTGTATTCGTTTGCAAATATGTACAATTACGTATTCATCGGAATATTGAAAGAAGACAAATATATGCTTTTAACATTTACCTCTTTGCAGAAACGAAATCGGAGTGAGGGGAACATAATTTGCTGCACATTTATCATGTGTCTCGAAAATCGAATCCTTCGCTAACACAGTTTACATCGAACACGTTTCATGGGCAATTCGTGAGTGTGTTGATACATGGGAGCGCGTATTTGTGTGAGTTCATGAGTGTTTGTGCAACGTGTTTGTATGTGCTTTCTTGCATGTGGTGCATGTGAAATATATCCGTGCTTGTAGGGTTGGATGGCTGGTGCGTATGATAATGTATATATATGCAAACGATTTCATGTTTGATTCCATAAGAATGCCATATGTATATGCAAATGTACTCCAATTTCAGTTCATTGCCTTCTATTGTGAGTGAGATTTGGGCACACAAAATCACACTACACCCATATAAGTGCGTGTGTTTCTCATTCTAACATACATATGAAATAAATGACACTTGTATCTTTGTTCACCCTGCAACTTGGATGCGAGTGTACACACTACATTTCGGTTCAAGCAATGTGAATAGGAGAATGAGATAAACAAAAGAAATCATTGAAGAATTGTACGTATGATGTACGACTGTTTAAGACTCGTGGTCAAGGCGTACCCAATTTCCTTGTATCACGATCACTTCCACATAACATAACTTTCAGATGGGCAGCAAGTGAGGTAGTGTTCATTGGGTGTATATCAGGAGTGATTGAGTACGTGTATGTTTGTGCTTAAATATGGTTCTCAGTGCGAGGGTAACTTCTGTTTCGTAGCATTCCTCATGAAACTCACCGGCATGCGAAAGACAAATTGTACTCACAAACTATGTATGTACCTTATGTGGGCGGAGATAGGTATGATGTAACGGGCCCTCCTCGGATTCAGGTGAAGAAGTTACCCATCTCTTATTCATAAACGATGACAAAGCAGAGAAAGGGCCCTGGTTTCTTTGAGGCAAGGTTCGAAGTACAATCGGTCCGCACTTCAACATCATTCTACAACCCAACATAAGCTACGAATTAGGACGGACCCTTTAATATATATAATGGGCATAAATGAACTCGCCAGGTGGGTGATCTTTAGTTACTACTGTGAGTAAGCGTGAAGGGCGAACGTATTCAAAGTCTTCAACAACGTCTCGTTCGTTGTAATGTAAACAAAAAAAGTTCTGTAACAATAAACGTTTCGTTCGTTATATGTAAACAAACAAAACAAAAAATTTAATTTCAACGCAACGCAGTCGTTGTGCGCAGGAACTGACGCGTCACAGCACAAAAAAACATTTCTATATAAATGCGTTAATGTCACATAGTAAAATCGCATCAACTCGTCATTGGATTATTTTAATTTTAAGATGTCATCACCTTTTATTCATCTAAAACATAAATATCTCCAAATAGTGTTGGTCCATATCAGAAAGATAGCCGTTTTGATTGCGTGCATTTGAGAGGGAAAAATAGATTAAACTTTTACACCTTTTGAGTGGATTATCTTCAATGTTTGTCCTGTCCGAAACGGACTGATCGAAAGCAAAAGTCACAAATGCACGAGCGCTGTGGTGGACAGCGAGGGACAGACAGACATTCAATTAAAAATAAAGCACAAAAGCACAAAAGGTCATCTCTAACAGCACATATGGTCATCTCTCTTGAAGATTTCGGAAGGGCCAAACGATTCAACGATCACCTTAGTGCAGACTGACTGCAAACGTATGGTTTTCGCAAAAGGAAGTTGTTTACTTTATTGGATGTTGTTAATACCTAGTCCGAAATGCACGATGTTGATCGAGGAAAGGTTGCTAGTCTCGTCTCTTGTGGATTACCAGCCATCATACCTGAGAGTGCAAACAGACTATCGTAATCGAACTCTAGACCATGAGCTACTCGAAAGTGTGTACAAACACAGAGCATTGATGAAAAACGAATACCACATGCTTCCAGAAAACGAAGCAATATTTTAGCCTCCTTAAAGGCACTAGTTCAGCTGAAGAAAAATATCTCAAGTCTAAGAAACATGAAGAGTGTATGGAAATCAGTATGGTAAAGATGGGGTCTTCCGAGAAATGGCAGGAATAGTTTTATTTTGCACATTACGTATGTATTGCTTACACTACTGCTTAGTCTTACCAGGTTTTAATGCATCAATGCATTTCTCTTTGACTTTATGTTGAAGCCATAAACGCTGCTTCTCGAGCCAAAGAAGCCACGAGATGTATACAATGTATTCAAACAATTTTATTAAGAACAGTAATACCAGAGTATGCAGACATGTATCATCCTCGCCGTTTATATTTATGCTTGTGGCCACTGAAACTGCACTTCGCGCAATACCATACGTGCGATAGTGGCAAATACCCCTAGAACTTGATCAGTTGTTGAAGGCAGTAGGACAATCACTGCTGAGAGAGTGCGCAGTTGTCTAAGCCTGTATTTGTTGCAAGCTCGTGTTTCACGTTCGTGTTCATTTCTGATGCTACCTCATTTTCTTAACCCAAGAGGTGGAATACTGGTACTATGGTTACCATGAATGACAGCCATATAATCTAATTTTCAAATCCATAGAAACGACCGTATTTGGATGTGTTATTCCTCTCAATACAGCCCTATACTTCACTTTAATACCTACATACGATGCACTTGCGAATGTCTTTTGCGTGTGAAATCCGCGTTGTTCCGCTCATTTACTTCAGTCATTATTTCAGTTCGACGCATGAAGTATTTCTGAAATCTGCCGCCAGCATTCTGGAAAAAGTTCAGTGTGATTACCATACTGGTCTTGCGATATGGAATATATCAAATGATCAACAATGAACAATGATATAAGTGTATGATGAACTTGTTATGAGGTTGAAGTTCACAGTCACGCATAATTTTTCAAGGGCACCTGGACGGACGCGCCCGGTATTGACGGACGAGGATGCGTGATAAAGTTTAACTATAGACCAATCCTACTTGTATGCGATTAACACGTTTGGCGCTATGTGTCGGCAGGCAGCCATGCATGATAAAACTATAAATAACTACAAATTATATTTTTATGATTAGTGTACAGATTTGAGAGAGATTGCCGATGTTCATACAATTTATACGATAGATCGTTCGTGATATTAACTGATAACTTTGACTTGCAGTAAGCAGTAATGAAGTATATGAGGATAAATAGTTAATCCGTGTTGTGTACCTCAAGTATGAATGAAGCGGATATTCATGTACATTCACAGTCTCCACAGGTCATGTGTAAAAGAACCAACACAGTTGGTAATTCTTGAGAATAGTGCAATATTTGCTCATGTATGGTGTCAGTCAACTTGGAAGAGTTGATCAATACTTCACGCACAAATTGGACAACGCTGCAACGACTTCATTCATTCATGCTTCAACAGTTGCCAGGTTTGTCTGATAGCAATGAAGTGTAAAGTATAAAAGCAGTTAATAATTGGATGTTAGTCGTACGCGCTCCTCTTCTCTACTATATATTACATTTCTAAAGAAATTCATTATAACTGTAGAAATTCGTGGATTTCAATATGAAGCCTCTTTGTCGTGCAATGACCCTCTATCTGATGTTGATACTAACAACGATTGCAGGAATGAATGCCGCTCCTACAGACACGGTATTGTTGTTCCATACACAGCTAGAATCACTTTTGTTCATGTGTTACACGTGAAGTTCATTATTTGCACTGAATTTTCTCAGGGATATGGCACGGTGACTGTCAGAATGTCTACTCCGACCGGAAGTGATGAGGCAACCACAACCGACAATGATTTAGGAGATGATAATGATATGATGGACCCGATGGATCCGATGGACCCGATGGACCCGATGGACCCGATGGACCCGATGGAGATGCAGGTATAGAGAGAACCACAATTGCACCCAAGAGAAAGATTTTTTGGTGTGTATCTTCAATCATTTATATATCTGTGCTTAGTAATTAGTGACAATTATATTTTTATATATGCCCATCAGCGTCTGATATGGAGATGGTGGTGGGGATGGGGATGGGGATGGCACCATCGCACAGATGATGTATGGAAGGCACAAGATAAACGCAGAAGTGCAAAAGGCAAAACCCGCTGTCGGTGTAAGTTTTGCGGAAGTTGGGGCTGGGGTCATGGGCACCCAAAAGGAAAGCACGGATGGAACCATAAAAAGTGGTGAAGAATCTGATCATGAATCACTCACTACGAAGTTTTGCTTCTTCATCCACAAACACCTAAACAACTACAGATGGTTGAATGATGTTGTGTATTGCTTGAGAATTAAAATGAAATTGGCGTTTCCTATTCAGGGTTTCTTACAGCGTTGCACATGCATGTAGTCCAAATAAAAGAACCCTAAGCACATTCATTCAGTATTCATTGAATAGCATTTAATATCAAGTTTAAGATGTCCTTCAAGTGCTCCACAAGAGTAATGACAACGGTACCCCCTAAGCACATTCATTCATGGTTGTCCATATTTATGAACAGCCTTTCATTCGTTTGTAGGATACTTGTGATTATTTATACATCAACAATACATAGAGCCTTCGTTCCTAACAAATGAGTAGCATAATACAACTGCTAGACTATTGGAATATTTGGAAGAGTTCCCAGTAGTATTATGTCTTACATTGATTCAGTTTTAAGCGCATCGCCCTTTGGCACTTGCAGCCACTAGGGTGGTGTATGTAGGTGGTTGTGCAAGTATATAAGTCGCGAGTAGTGATGGGTGTTCATTTCGTCACCCATTATACCTTGTGAGACCCAGCACGAGTATTTTTTTTTCCTACGATACGAGGAGGTGTATTGGCACACTTGGTGGGATACACGTATAAGCGTGATGTGCGAGAGCGTTGTTAGGCTACCGATATTGGCTTGTAAAGATTTCTTACTCATCGAGTGCTCACTTTATGAAGTAGATTTAGATTCATTCACCTTGCTGTATTCAAAAGTACTCGTCTGTTACAGTGCCGGCATCAACTCATATAGGAACGTCTTTCATCATACGTGCGAAACTCATCTACCAGTTCTGTCTATATCGTTTTTATGGGTACAACACATACAATCTACAATCTCACAAATTCAGACTGACAAAGTTTCATTTCCATGAGATTTATTTACCGTTGTGAATGAACACCTCAAATGTTAAGAATCAGTCGTCACGGCTGGACGTATACAATTAAAAGTTCATAGAATCGATCTCGGTTTCGATCTCGGTTTGTGACACTTTAGTTGTTTGCCATTGTGTCATCCATCCAGTCAATGAAGCTAGATACACGGGTGTTGACACCTGGGTATCCTCTGCGTGCACAGCCCTGTCCCCATGAGACAATTCCAACAAGCTTGCCCGAGTTAATTCTGCCATCTGAACCGGGTGCAACTACAGGACCTCCAGAGTCACCCTGGCAAGAATCCTTTCCGCGTGTGTAAGTGCAGACATTCTTACTGGTTACCATGGTGTTTCCATAGACATACTGGCATGTGGAAGTTTTCAACGAGTCGACATTCACAGCCATGAGCTGGTCGGGTGTGCTGCCACCCTCCGTGAGGGTACCCCAACCCATGTACCAAATGGGGGAATCGTCCTGCGGTACATAGCTATCCGTGTTCACAGTGGCGAAAGCAGTACTAGAAGGTGCAGGGTCCGACAAGCGGATCATTGCAATATCGTTTGCCAAGGAGTTACTATTGTATCCCGAGTGCAGCACAATCTTTGAAATACCTGACTTGTGCATGTAGTCGTTCCCAGATTGAGTAGTCATACCAATCTTCAGCTGATGAGAATACGATGAGCTAACTCGTCCGTAGAGACAATGAGCTGCAGTAACCACCCAGTCCTTGTTGATCAAACTACCGCCACAGTAGTGAAAGCCGTTGCTACCCCATGTAGGATCATTGAGAGAAACCATAAACGGAATTCTCTCAGTAACTGGGACCCCACCGACAATTCTTCCTGGTTTATCAAACTCGAACGTTGGGGCGGCAAGCCCATCCTTCATTAAGCTTTCTGGTGCAATGGCCGCATTGGCCAAAGTGCTGGTCAAAGCCAAAGCGGCAATAGCAGATTGTGTAACACTCATTGTAGTCGTGGTGAATAAGCTCAAGTTATGGAGGTACCAGACGATCATTCTGGTATATATACTTAACAAGAATGGTCATCATTCAAGTATCTGATAGTTATTGCTTCCAAGATGGACAAAACACTGGTAGTACGATTTGCAAACGTGCCATTGGGAGTAACTCTTATTTGTATGTGACGAACGTAATTGTACCTGCGTG
Organism: Creolimax fragrantissima; assembly: GCA_033442365.1. NCBI lineage: Eukaryota > Ichthyosporea > Ichthyophonida > Creolimax > Creolimax fragrantissima. The sequence goes on along the minus strand of JAWQFL010000021.1, from coordinate 717,661 downwards.
CGTTGCGAATACAACCGTCATTGTCTTCATTTTTTGTTTGCAAACTACATCCTTTGTGAATGCACAAACTAGAAACATACGGTTAGTGTGCAGCACGTACATACACATGCACGAACATATATTAGAATTCTTCTTTCATTCATTTGCTTGCCTCAATCATCGATAGTACTGCGTCAGGGAATCATTTTCAATTGCTCTTGCTAGTTGCTCATTGCAGTACATTCTATTGTGTAGTTGGACTTATTCGTTCTGCGTTGACCCTTTACTGCAAGTACAAACGGTACGAGATAGCTACCACTTAAGTACATAGTTGTTAATTATATAATCACCAGTGTTCTCTGTACGCGAAAGTGATACTTATTGTACTACTCGACAAGTTAAAAGTGTACTTTTCCGGCAACTGTTACTTTCTAGTATTTTGGCAATTATTACTGTTTGTGGTAATTCACTAGTCAGATACTGGAGCGATTGTGGTAGCACTCTCCGTACTGTTTGGTGGTATCCACAACTGCTTTCTACGAAACAACTCTACTGTGGTGTGATGTCATCACAAAAAGTGCAGCAACCTGCGTCACAGCACGCTCTATCGTTGACATAGCTAATGCACGTCATTTATGCCATACTTTGGTTATGTAAGTGCCTGCGTCACTCAGAAGAATGCATACTTTCATTTGGTACGTGTTCATAATATTCAAAGGTTCCCCAATGTTTGTCGGGACCTACGCTCCATTAATATACTTTTGAAAGAACGACATTTAGATGACGACAAAGAACAACCTGGTTCATCTAAAAGACGTTATACTTAACATATACCCAATGCGCAGTACTAAAACTTTACTCCCTTGAGCTCCTTGCATCCAAAGCGGATGTATGTATTTGTGCGTGCATGCAGTTAGTGTGCGTAACGAAAGTTGCAATTGATTGTCAACGCTCTTCACATACACAAACCCAACTGTCATATATGCAGCTCGCTCATGTACCATATAAAAACAGTAACTGTAGATCGTTAATAAACTTATATCCACATCATGCAGAACAACTCGTGGTAGATAATAAGATATCGTCTTACAAGAGAACATTTTATATTGTCAAAAGATAGGCACTTCATCGCCTAGTTGAAGTTTTTCTAGTTGAAGTTTTGCATTCTTTGTCTTTAACACAGTCATGGTTACATCTATATATAAATACACGATGACTCGTACATTACTGTCGTACGTGTAAATTAAATGTAAGCAATGTACACTTAGACTTTCAATACTTCCCGATATGAAACTATCTATTATAACCATACCTGTGCAATCGAAGGCAGTGGTCAAACTGTGCCAGTTTATTTCGTACATGTTCACTAGTTATGTTAAATGTATACCTCTACTAAACAGACAGAACCCAAATTTATACGCGCATCTATGAGCTAAAGCACTGTCACTACCATGAGAGCATCCCTCAACACATCATTCTCTGTGCAATTCCATATGTTTTGTTGATCAGAAGTAAAGTAAACTTACATACATTGCTATGCGCTACCGTCGCTGCACAACGTAGCAATCATTGAATACTTTAAAACTACATTTCGTTTATTGAACAGCAAACAATGCGTATGCATGTATGTGCATGTTTGTCTAAACCATATTCACGTTAGAGATAGCGCCGTGTAGCAGAACTCGTACTGTTCTGGTGTCTGTATCATTCCCGGTCGTTGTTGGCGCATATCCTTCACAATACTATACACATCCACTGTTGACCCCTGAGAAGCAAGTTGCAATCCGTAGTCAACACAAATGTACGTGCCCTGTGGGTATGGGTGTTGTGTTAACAGCGAGAACATAAAACAGCTTTCAAATTTAGGATACATACGTACAAACAAAAGGAATGTAAAAATGTTAGCCTGTGGGATAGTATATATACAACCATGACACAGATAGACTTTGTTCCCTACAAACTTTTGCGCATTGCGCAGTAAGTTTTGTACGTTGATTAATTATAACCTTATAGTACTAACAATTTCTTAATGCATGTATGAGTAGATACGTCTGCTGCAATTTCTTCTCATATCTATTTATTTTACCACTTGTGTATAAAGGTATATTTTCGTACACACCTTGCTCTGTGTATATTAGCACAAACACATTGTGTGTATGCACGTAACTCTTAAACATTAAACTCTGTCCTCACACCAGGCCGTTAATTCGCTTCATTGCAATGTGAATATAGATGATGGGAACTACACAAATGACAATACATATGCACATATGCACACATACCGTGCGGCCAATGCCTGCTGAACAGTGAGCGACAATGTCTGTACAATAGTCATCATTCCATGCGTGCACCTCACTCATGAACTCCGTCAATGGTTGTGCTGAAAAGGGGACATCAAAATCTGGCCAGTTGTGGTAGTGGAATTGTCGGACTCTGCGTTTTTCATTTGTCTGTACGACGAAAACACGTGTTTCAGTTTCGATTTCCGTCAATGTGTCGTATGTACGGGATATAGGGTAGATCTGGTCATGTACTGTGCTTCACGTATGTATCCATGTACATGTGTGTATAAATATATGGAGTGTGTGTCACCTAAGGATGTGAGAGTGTGTTTTTTATGTAGGTTTGATCGAGTATAAAATCAGTGTCCGTTTATATTGTACATAGTATGTATAGCAGACAAAGATATCGGATTAAAAAAGAGTCAAAAGGATATGGTTGATATTAACATATATGCATAGAGAAGGTCCAAAACCAAATATCTCGTATCTTTAGGCATACGAATTGATGTTTTGCTAAATGGGCAACGCATGTGCACAACTATTACATATATAGATATAGGATGAATCGATCAACAGAGAATAAGGAATACGTGGTTCGCAGATGATTTACATGAACAGCGAAAATTTCAATACTTGTGGATTACTCGCACAGACAAGTATCTACATCATACCTCCAACCATGTGAGTTCTAGATCCCGCACAACGTGCGAGGAGTTTGCGGACGCAGGCGTTTCAGATAAATGAACAACAGATAATTTGCCATATGTGTTTGGAGTAGACTCGGAGGTGGGCCAGTATCGGGATACCTGAGGTGAGATACGAGTACGCGTGAGTAAACTATTCACATACTGGTTTGTGTGAGTACATGTGTGTGAGATATGTATGTGCGTGCGTGCGTAGTCTACGTGCGTTGGTGATGTACACTGTTCGCCAACATGGGATATATGTATGTATCATGGCGTGTTCGCGTGTGTTGGTGATTTAGGCGTGTTTGCAAATACATTGCACATATATATATTTCGATATCGATGCAAGTGGGTAGTGTTATGTATACAGAAAACAATGCACGTGTACCATTGCAAATATATATCCGAATACACACACTACAAAAATATATTAGAAGACTTTAACATACATGTCCGCGCATACATTTCCCTCACGTCCAGCGTATCAATATTAATGCTCAGAATGTAAAGGTTCCGAAGTAAAAAAAGTACCGTACAAGAATTATACATTGATACGCACACAGGTTCCGTCTGGAGGTTTCAACCTCGTCAGTTAACAAACCATTGGTGGGATGTCCAATCCTCGATCAATAAATACAAAAGAGGTGCATATAATTTTACATATTTACAAATACATTTGCATACACATGGTTCACAAACATACCTTCTTTCTAGATGCCTCCACTTCATTAGCTAACATTACAATGGTGACACACTTTTGTTCCCATACCATCAGCCAGAAGTGTTCAATTGTACTGTCCGTTGGCCCTGAGTTCGTATACACAACATATGAAAGTGTCTGTAAAAATGTACAACAATACGCGATCTTGCACTCTCCACGCTCGTATTTCTCATCCATTTAAGCAACAAATATACTCGCTTGCGCACGTAACATGGATGGAAGTATGAGACAACGCACAACACATATTTACACATTTACACACATAAACAGAAATAAAGATAGAGAAAGACAAACACAACTTCCAAACACAAGCAAATGTTTTCCGAGTGAGGTGTTCATAAGTCCGTTATGAGTATTCATTTACGTATCTATATATATATATGTAAACAGGAGGATACATTCTCACAACTCTCGCTCATTCACAGTCAGGTGCACAGTTACGTATTTCTACCTTGACATGCGATATACTTGCACTTTGGACAATCTTTGAATGTAATATGCGAGGCATTGATATAGTCACCATCTTCGGCCTCCTTAAGTACAACCCGTGTGCTATCATATGGTAGCACATCCATATAACGATTTTTACTACGATTGTCACTCTGTAATCCAGCTTTAGCAGTCTTTGAGGTGAACATTACAAAAACGTGAATGGCGAGTTAGTATATAAAAAACAGGTGTACGTAAATATATAGTGTGACTGTCTACGTAGAACACATACACAATATCTACTTTTATCGATGTACGTAGAGTTCCTTTCCTGTTGGTGTATATACTTTAACTTGTCCAATGAACGTACACATAAACCGTATATTGCGGATTGTATTATTACATGAACACATGTCTTTGTGATATAACATCTTATGTGCTCGCGTATCTAACTTGAATGTCGGATTAGAAACTCGGTGTTTCAGCATCAGTACGAGAACACCTACACATGTAGCCAGCCACATGCTTCATGTCAATAATTGTGCGTTACCACTACTGCGTGTGTGTTTCTGCACCCAAGACAAACGAATACATCAGAAATACACTGCAGTGTTTGTATCAATGTATATTTTAGTACGTCCATTAATGGCATGCGAGAGCGAAGGATATGCGCAGTAAGAAGATTAAACAGATAACAGCCTTCTTTACATGCATGTGCTCGTACACGTGCGAGTATATATCTGTTTCTGTGTGCCTGTGTACGTATAGTTGTGGGGGCTCTGTACCTTGGTCTCCTTCTTAGCCACCAAGCTTTGATATTCCGCCTGTATCTCCTTCCTTGTTTTGGGTGTCTTGGGACTACTCGACCTGTTAAGAGCCAAGGACTTCAGAGCTTTCTTCATATTGTCCTTTTGATTGAGTTTGGGTGGTTTTAGGTTAGCACATCCCCGCCTTAGACAACCTCGAACGTTTTTCAAGCAGAGCACACACGATCCGGTACAGGTCTACAAGTGTGTGTATAAGGATGTATATATAGGTGTGTGTGTGTATATGTGTTTGTGTTTGTGTGTCTGTGTGTGTCTGTGTCTGTGTGTGTAGTGAAAAAATGAGCGAACGCTAATTAAAAAAAAATGCTTTCGATTGAGTGATGAACACACACGCACACACAGAGCACACACACACACACACACACATACACACAAACACACACACACACACACACACACACTCTCTCTCTCTCTGCAGGCTATCATCACACCCTGTGAATAATAAGCATCAAACACTTGCCAACTGAACTTCGTCACATCCAGGTGTATGGTACGAAGTTGTTTGTGTGATGGACTGACCTATTTCTCAACCATAATTTCATCTTGGACGCGTGTGGTACACAATGCATATAGAATATCTACTGTCAGAGAAGCTGGGTGAAAGTCACGTACCATTCCTCGTTGGTGCGTATTTCACCCTCTTTGGTGCGTATTTCACGCGCACTTATACATACAAAGAAACATATACTTCTCACTCTAGCGACAGGGTTTAATCGTTTATACACGCACCACATCCACACAATGTCATGCTCACCCGCTCGTACGCCTCTTTCGCCGACCTACCTACAAAACCTTACTCACACACATATACCTTTCCTTACACACAAAGGGATTCAAGTAGTGTAGAGCGCGAACTCAAGCAGTGTAGAGTGCGAACTGGCGTTACTGTGCCTAGGCATCTCAAGTCCTTTTTTTGCATCATTTAACTAACGTCACGTCTTTTCGCTTAATATGGCGTCCTAATAAGTACGAAAAGAAGTATATACTGCAGTCTTTACCCGAATTCACACTACATACAAAATGACACGGAAAGCCTAGGTACAAGAAAGAGGAACAAATAAATAAATATTATTTTCAAGTCATTGTACCAACTGCTGTTGAAATAAACCACGACTATGAGCTTCTTGATATCTATGAAATAGACGCATCTTCTTGATTTATTCATGTTTATGTATTTTCAGCATCGCAGAGCTGCAGCAGTTGTCATTGATTGATTCCGAAACATGAACAATATTTGGTATTATTTTTTGTGTGTTTAACATTGGGTAGACAGGAGAGGGGTATGTATATGCTTGCCATCAAGAATATGTAGCTTTATTACATATAACACATGAAAAACTCACGGGCAAATACCGGTCAACCAAGTTGTTCGTTACAAGTAAACAGGCATATCCGTGTACTTCAATACATATTCAGTAAAGGAACTATCAAGCACTGTTGTATAACATGCAAATACTATGCTGAAATTTTACTAAATTTCTTGTTCAAGTATTGCAAGTGATTTGTAATAAACACAATGTAACAGCTGTTAAGTTTCAAGAATCTCTATTTGATAAAACCTGTAGCAACACATGCCTCTTATCGTACAATGTCTGTCCGTGAACTCGGCCGGCCGGTCCGTTTTATAGAGAATGACCATCCAAGTGTATACCCGATGGATGGATCGAACAAGCCCAAAGTTACTTCTCGTTTATTTTTGAACACCAAGTCCAAATCTGTGTTTAATTATCAAGAAAATTACGTCTACACCTGTACGCTGTATTCATAAATTCATAATCGTTCACTGCAGTTCATTAATACTCTCCCTTGCAACCAACGGGGATGCACAGATTGGAATCAATGTTCACTCGCCACCTATAGGAGCGTCGTCGGAAGGCCGTAATGTATACCACACACTCCACACACCACTCCTTTACTTGCGACCACGGGGTTCTCAAGGCAGACGCTGATATGTAAACACACAAGCCACAAAGATTGAAATACGTTCCTCAATGCCTGAATTTGTAAGATTGGTCTTGAATGTTCACTTTCGTTCGTCTCCTCCAACCGTTAATCTAACTCAGACTAATCGTCCAAGATAGCTTGGTTATACGGTTATCACAGGTTATACACGATACGCCTGGCACCACAATGCACAGGTTTCATAAGATATTTGATATGTACGATACAAGGCTTCTTCTTTTCAGAGCGGTGCTTCTATCCGTCTGAATGTAGATTCTATGTCTAACAGCAAGTGAACCAATGTAGCCTCAGTTGTAGCCTCAGTGCAGCACATACTAAATTTGAATTGTTGTGTGGTATGCGAACGGTTTGAAGTATACGTTGTAGCATACAACATTTATTTCTTTAGCCTTCCGCATATTATTTTGATATTTATATAATGCAATCTCAAGACAAATGAATTGTACATATTCACATAACATCGATAAAGGAGGGAGGGCTGCAAGAAATGTTGTACGTCTTGCAACTCTTCATGACCGCATGCCTGCAATAAAGCATGCCTGCAATGCACAAATGCAAATACACAAATGCAGTTGAAGCCTTTCGTATCTTGAAAAATCCACGTTTCAAAGCCTTTCCAATGTATGAAAATGTTTGGTAAAAGCATTTAAAGATCTTTTTTAAAGCGAAAAAATACTCCAAAACTTTGTGGATGTGTGATCGAAAATAAAGTAATATGTAAGCCAGTGTGTTCACTGCACTGATTAAAACTCTTTCCTTTACAGAGTGTGTGCTTTTCTTGGTCTCTTTTAATATGTGAGCCAACTGTGCAGTGACAAGAGTAGTGACTTTTTGGTCTCTTTTAATATGTGAGCCAACTGTGTCGAGACAGAGCAGTGACGGGGCAAAAACCAAGATCGAGCGACTACGTTTTGCTCGTACTTTGTTGCGGGATTGAGGCGAACTTAGTTTAGACGAGTAGACTATGCCCATTGCTATAGTTCACGGTAGTCCTGATATGAGTTAGGCCAATCAAAAAACGGAAGAAATCTCTTTGGTAGTTTGTTCAATTGATGTATGCGCATCCTTGTCGCAACCACAAGACTCGATATATATTTTTTGCTGTCAATCCTTTTCCTTGCAGACTGGTTGTTAAGTACACTCATTTGCCAACAAACATACTTATCTAAACTTCACTGCATCTCGAGATATTAGAGATATTTGTTTGCCCCTGTATTACATATAGTGTAACACTATGCTAAGCCTTGGAAATGCATGCTTGCTTGTCGTTGTCATATCGGCAACCTGTGGTCAAGAACTACAGTGTGAGCCGTTTCCAGAGCAGCCTGATCCATGTGTGTTCAATCAAAGTATCGCTATACCTGTCGAGAGATTGATTGTGTGTTTAGACAATTTGGTCTTATCAGACAAGGCCATGGCGGTTCAGAAGGTGAACAACATTGAATACCTAACGAACCTCTTGGACGGTGTATACAGGTGATATATCCCATAAGTGCAGTGTATTTTTCGTTTGTGTTCTACAGACCTTCGCGTTTGCATTTGTGTTAGTACAGGAAGCAAACAAAGACATGAGCAGAGATTACTTTGCATGTGAAGGTGTCGATCATACAGTAGTTGTATATGCTCCGTTTGTTTTTTGTTGTTGCCGTGGATTACTTATCTTAAGAAAAACTGCCACTATGATAGAAGAAGCAGAATCATGTCGTACATGGTACTGAAACCAGAAAAGTGTGGTAATTTGATCTGGTATCTGCACATATGCACACACGCGTACTATTAGACCTATGAACCAGAACATAACAATATATACATGAAGTATATGATCAAGTCAATGAATATTCGTTTGGTACAAAAATGGGGAATCCATGATTTGTTTCACCCTTGTCACTAATACATGGATATCCCAAAAGGACAATAACTTTTTCTCGTGGTTGAGAACAATTGCAGGGGTTGTGAATAGTTCATTTGTCGGTCGTGCGTCGACGTACATATCTTCACATCCCGAAGTAGAACTAGTTTATTGTCGTATACACTCTTGTTACAAAAAATCTTTGCTCCACGTACCAGTATATTCTACACATGTTCTATCTATACCTACTCGTCGATCTCATAACAGTGTACAGGTAAACATACAAAACAAGAAAAACACGCACTAGTATATGTATTAACATTGCACCGCCTACATAATCTTTTTTTGTCAGCTACGCCGATCTGATAGAGGATACATCAAATTGTCCAGGATCAGAGCTGAGCAGCATATATACAGAACCTCCGTTTAGTTGGAAACCGTACAATCAAAGCGTAAAATGGAGAGACGAGTTTCAAGCCATACTCGAAAACAATAGTGACACAAATTTGTATGACTATACTAGTAGTATAGTACGTATATTCAAGAGTTTTGAGGACGCTCACACACAAATTGAATACTTGGACTACGTCTTTCCATTTTACACACTATACCCTTACTCCATTAACTCGAGGGTGAGTGCAAATGCAACGCAAGAAATCTTTTTTGAAACCACCACCTATATAGATATATACAACAATAAGTCTATGAATTGTAGCTGGGAAGGATATGAGGTAGTGCCTGAAGATGTTAAAAACAAGGTAGTATGCATGCATATGATTAAATGCCCACTTGCGTGTGTATGTGTACATGTACGTACGTAAGTAGGTATATGTGTTTAAGACATACGTATTAGAATTATATGAGATTTAATATTTAAAGCCATGCATTGATATAGTTTATATGGAGCACTACATTAATTGGACGATTATCTTTGTATATACAGACAGTTACATGACTTTTAACAATTATTTATACCACGCTCTCGCACTTATATTTCCAATACCTTGCTACGAAACTGTACAGACAATCGCAACAGTGAATGGGTTGGAAGCCCTAGAGTACTTTCGGAAAATCGCCTATCTGAATGGGAACTACAAGGATGATGGTAAGTCAGCACGCACTTACATATGCCATACGCAAACTGCAACAAGCACATGCTCAAGTGAGCGCTTAACTCTCAAACGCATATATACACACACACACTCAGACTCTCTCATTCACCCGTACTCACCCCACCCCTCGCGAAAAAAACATGCAGGGGCTAGATTGAACTCATTGATAGCATCGGGTCTATCAACCAACACTGCAATTGTACCCGATTTTCGCACAACATACAACGACACAATTATGAACGTCGAGTTCACCGACGGATCAACCGCGATAGTTAAGCCAATGGTCGTGTCTGTTTCGAACACCACCAGTACTGACGAGATCCTTATACTAGGAACTACACCCAAAAGTAAGCTCGTGCACATCAGATCAAAGTGTACATGGACATAGGGGCGTACGCAACAATCGACTGCAACAGAGATTTTTCACATCCAATATATATGTAGAAACAGAATATGCGTGGTTCTGTAAGTGTAGCCTACAGTCGTGAGTATTCACTGGTTTACATACGCGTACAGTTTCTGCGAGTAGGTATTAGCACAAACGATTTCGGTAACCATGTGAATGTATATCTACACGTATACCTACAGACAGAACGGCGAATACAAGCACATACGACATATTTTCATGTATTTAAGAACCACATTCGTATTCATGCCCACAAAACCCCTGCCACATCTCTCGCCAAAACTCGAAATCCAATACGTGCACATCAACAACCGCACCCACATCCACATCTATACCTCCCGTACAAGCCACAATATTCCATTCATATACAGTAGTAAATGCAAAGGGGGTTTGTATGCCCGTTTCATTCAATAGGTGAATTTAGTCAAGAAGTTGTCAAATTTTATGAGGGAATCATGGAACAACGCGTGCATGCAACAACTGCAAGCATTTCTGACGACTCAAGCGATAATCAGAAGGAGAATAACCGCAAGTGTATGTACACCTGTATGTGAACCTGCGTATGTGTGCGTATATATGTATATCTATATATGCTCTTTGTCTTCATGCCAACGTGACACTTAAATACACATAAATATATGCGTACACATACAAACACGCAGATGAATGTGGAGAAACAATTATATATATAATTTAAGCTAACACACATGTAATACAAACAACCATAAACAGCATTGAACGTAGAACATGTTCGCCGCAGTCATGATGTGTTTCGAAAGTGTCAAGATACACAAACAACGCGAAATGACGAACGTAAAACGTTCAACATCAAAACATCTACAGACCCATCTCACATGACTAAGGTAGCAATGCCAACAAGCAACGGAAGGGACCCGTTGACTCTTCTTAACCTTACAAACATATACGACGAAGTGAACATCTCACAATCATCCAACAAACTAAATATTGATAGCATTATACTTCAAGCGGTATACAAAACGCCCTCTCAACACTTAATTAAGCCAAGTCTTGCGGGATATTTGTTCAACTATAGCGGCGTACCAGTTCTAAAGTTCCCATCATTTTATCGCGGTACGTAGATGTCATCCAACTGTGTAAGTATACCACAAACATTCTGTATATTGTTCAAGTTTATCAGAGTATTCTCTTTGAATTTGTGATTTATGACGCCATCACAGATAGCGCAACTCAATGTATGTACAATGTGTATATAGTAGTATTTGTGTATATTTCTTTGTGTATATGTATGTATACAAATTGGACACCCGTTTGCAACGCTTTACATAATACTCCACCACATCACTTCTAAAGTATTTAGCGTGATTTTTTTGGTACTTCCACTGACAAGACAATCCTTTTATACAGCCAGATGACTATAAATGTATCCGATGTGTGTATATGCATACATCTGGATGACTATCAAATATATCCGATGTGTGTACAAACATGTACGCAACGTTCCTTTACCAACTATTGAATTTAAACAACATTTGTATATATTTGTGTAATACAAAGCATTCACAAAAACAAACCGACACATACACAACGGCATGCTACGTGCATCTTACGTTTCTTTGTTTATACACCTCTTGACAGGAGACAATACCAGCAATTTTATCGACGATACACTGGATATGATGGATGCAGTCATGGAATTCGCTACAACTAGCGACCGTCTAGTCATCGACCTGTCAAGTATATGAATGTGCGCGCTGTTATAAATTTGCAAATTTCACGCACACCTACACCATACGAATGTATTATGAAGTAACGCCGAGGGGCGCACGACAACTAACATGTGAATTATAGACGTGATACGATCACGTAAGCATACATAAGGGCAGGTCCTCGTTACTCGAATGCGTAAACATCCACAAGTCAGTTCGGAGGTATATCCTCTCACGAACCTTACCTACATACTCGCACAAATACCTTCATTAACAAAGATGAACTCTTTCTATTACTTGTGTATATATTTCGCATCCCAAAATTCATATTACATTTTCTGAATATAGGTAATGGTGGAGGTCTAACTGCCCTACCTAATGTGATGGTTTCCATTCTTTCTGGAGGTATCAAGGACCCACAATTGTGCCCTTTGTATGACATACGAGAAGGCCGTAAGTATTGCATGTAATGTGTTTCCATGAATATGGATGTATATATAACATGCATATATATAAAGATAAATTTGGTATATGTAAGGATATATTTGCGAGCATGTATACTCAAAAGTTCCGTAAATGTAGTTGTGCTGATTGCCAATCTGTGAAAATATATTATACTCATGCTTGAGATGTATATGTAAATAAACAAACTCTCACAGATGCACGCACAACGCACAATTGCAGCATGAACTCATTTTCGTCAGCATGACTAAAATTGCCGATACAGTCAACATATACATGCATCGATACTTCTATACGCACAAATACTGTACACACGTGACCGTATATATATATATATATTGCACATACCTATATACACATGCACACATTCATATACATGTCATACATACCTACATACATGACCGTACACATGCTCACACTCATCTGTCCTCAGCTCTTGTTCAAGCATGGGTTAACTTGACTGCAATGCCTCCGAAACCTGTCTTGCTGGTCACTGACGAAGAAGTGAGTATTTCTTTTCTTGTAAGCAGGTCCCATGAACACGGACATAAACACAAACACAAACTCGCTACTAGTAAAAATTCGAGTAGACATTATTCACACATTGCGCTACAATTACACGTAAAAACTCTAGTCCATGTATTAACTCATATTTGCTTATACAGATGTGCACGTACATGAAAAGGTTACAAATGTGTGCACTATACAAGTGGCTCAGATCATTGAATCTCGAATGAATCAAAATAACCTCGTTTACAAACACGGTTATGTACGTAGGCGCACATGTGAACACGCATATAGTTTAATGTACATGCGTGCACTTTTACTCACCGTTTCACCTATTCGCATACTAGCCCAACAGTGTACAAATCCCATATGCTCACTTAATGGAGTGAAGAAATCCCACATGCTCACTTAATGGAGTGAAACATATTGTAAAAGTATCAATGGCACCTTGAACTTCTCGCATGTAAGCACGACCGTTTAGGCAGATCATCGAATTCATGCGAAGTTCATATCACAAGATTTATTCTTATATAACGTAAAACGCATACATCGACGAACACGCAATTGTTTACATATTATGTTTCACCTTGCATATACTTTATTCTAACAAACAATATCACTCACACGCAACAGCTGACAGCATTCCTTGCTAGTGTACATAACACACTAAGCTTCGTTGAGACAATCGCGCCACAGTCATTGAAGGATATTGCTTCACGTCTGAAGAATATATCAGCTTTTAGTAATGTAACTATTTTCAATTCGATTATTGAAAATTCGACCGTACTGTATGATTTAAATCCAATCGAACGGGCAGATTTCATCAACAGCTTCAGGTATGTACTCGTTGTGAGGGTAGATAAGTTGGTAGACGGGCAGGTTGGCGGAACAGTGAGTATACCCTTTCCACCATGTAAGCCTTTACGTACAGATGAATTGCATATACAACCGACTATATGACACAATATACATGCACAATATATAGACGTACACGAATACAGTATCGTATTTGTTCTCGCACCACTGGTATTCCACACCTGTATTGATGAACACTACTTGAACATATAGTTATATATATATATATAAATGCCTGTGTACATTCACACACACGTAAGTACATGCACTCATGCATAAGTTCGTATACACGCGCACAAATCAATACTCTTATAAAAGTACCATTTCTTTTACAGATCTTCTCTTCTATATTTAGCCTCTGCTTCTCAATTATTATGGACTGGTATCCCACCTATTTCAGTCAGCTCATTCTCTATTGCTGCTAACCCTAAACGTCTTGCTGACTATAAAGTATTTTCTCTTTGTAATATATATGTGCTTGTACCATTCATGTCGTTCACTATTTCATCAGTTTCAGCATGCGCTTACAGAGCTTATATTTCAATTCATAGAGTATTACATACATATTTATTTTCTACTCTTGCTTGGCACAATGAGGATATTGCATTAAGGGTTTTAAGGTACTTGCCCGTGTTTATGTATGTATGTCACCCTAAGAAGTCTCACCTTTGTATATACACATACAATGCACATACTCATATGTACATGACATAGCCTGTATCACCTGAAAGGTACTGGATCAATAACGCGAATTCGTACGTGCGAGGTGGGAACGAAGGGATATACTCGGAACAAACAATTGAATGTCTTCCCGAGCTTGAGTTTATAGCGCCAAAGGGAAAATATCCTACATTTAAGGACATTGTTATTCTGACAGATGGAATGTGTGGATCTGCATGCGGTCAATTTTTGGACAGTATGCAATCTTTGGGTATGGGTGCATACCCGGACTTGCAACCCTTCAGCGTAAGTATGTGTTGAACCTTACATTTACATGGGTACAACATGTGAAACCGACGTATTGTGTTAAATTATACATGAATGAGCTGTCGTTAACGTGAAATGTATGATATATTCATACCCACACGTGATAACATGTAAATTAAGTGTGATTATATTAGTGTCACTAAACACATGATAGTATATGTAAGTGTGCAGACTAAATAGTTACACTTTGACATTTGGATTATCATCGAAAGAGACCACATTCCTTTTAATAACAAATGTAGCATGCGATAATGTGAACAGTGTTCGTAAAATGTGATATAATTAGTTTAGAGTAAGCACAACACTGAACCTGCTGCCTGACTCTGTTTGCAATACATTGGTGACACGACAAATTGTCTCGTCCGTATCGCCTTTGGTGTATTGCTTGCCCACAATGTAAATCTAACTCTACTTACTTTGAATATACACATGTATGCATGGATATATATATATATACTCCCACACACAACTGCACTCTCACACGCACACGTTCAGCTCACCACTGTTGCCATTGGCGGATACGTAAATGTGTCAATATCTGGAGCTGCATTTGAGGGTGGTAATGTGCTAGAAGACGACGACTTTTTGCTCCAGCTTTACATTAATGGAGCTTTACTAGGTACGGACGTTATGCAATGTATACACTTGTATATTTATATGTACCACGCGTGTACATATTTTGATGGACATACTTCAGCTTCTTTATATTTTATGTGTGTTTACTTGTGTATGTTCGAGTACCTGTTTCTTCATGCTTGCTTATAAAAAACAATACATATATGCATGTATGCGTGTGTTTATTATGTGTCTCTGCGCGCAATACAGTGATGTTGTTCACTATGTGTACTGTGCTTTGTCTTTGGGATATATTGCATTTTCTATACTAGCATGCATTACCTGTACACACTGAGCCACGGTAGCACGTATTGCGTTTGTTGTACACACACACTTGCACATATATGCTCGTATATACCGACTACATACATACACATGTACACATACATATCTATATAAATTCGCGCGCATACTCACACATAACTGTGCACAATGCTCATTTCAACACAACGACTCACTCGTTCCATGTTAGGACCCATTTATACTAGCATTGGTCCTGACAAGGCTGTGACCGCAGAGAAGTACCAGAGCATTCTGCAAGAAATGCCCATTCCTTATAACAACGGACTGGTTACACCATTTAACTATCGAGAGAGCTATGTTGCGGCCACTGGAAATGCATCACTACCGTCGGTATGTGCAGACGTGCACACGTTCCTTCACTTTTATCTATACATCAGAACAAATATACCTCAAGAACTAAACAAACAATCGCACAAAAATCACCATAGGAGTATTACCACAAGCCGACCACCTATCATCTGAATGAGTGGTACCCAGAGCTATCTAGAGGTACGTGGATCTTGTCATCACCTGTCAACGACTTGTACACACGACTCGCAGAAGGTGACTATTCCAATCAGTAACGCTAACGAACAAAATACTTTTCATCTTTGGTGGAATCGCTAAATGAACACGATAATGTGAAAGACGCCAGGGACGTATACAACATAACCTATGTTTAATGAATATATTATGATAAATGGACCTATAATAGAAGACACAATACTGTACAATACTGTATGCGTTTGAATACTGTATCAACTACTGTAAGGAACTTTTATAAGAAAAATGTCTGTATAATACTGTATGCGTGTGAATAATGTACTAGCTTCTGTAAGGAACTTTTATGACCTGTGCATGCGTATGTGAATAAGCATGAAAGGCATGCAAAGTTATCCAGACTATTGTTGAAGTGTACGTCAACACGTTCCTATCAACATTGAGAATACTTCTCCATCACAAACAAGTTCAATGCTGGTGGCTAGCAGGCTTCCACTTGCGAAATGCATAAACTACCTTAGACAGTGCCACAGAATAGACTATTACAACATCTTAGTCTTGTGTGCAACACAACAAAGGCATCATCTTATGAGTGGTTTGATTTAGCTATTGTTGGTAGTCTACAGGAAAGTAGCTTGGATTGGAATGCAGCTCACAGAAACAGGGATTCTTGATATGGAGTGCAGATATTGTGCTGATGCTTGTGTTGAACTACATAGTAGTAAAGGTTATACAGAGGTGTTAAAAGTCATTCGTTCTAGTGTTACAGTTATACGATGCTGGATAAACTATATTGATGAATCACGTCACACATTCATGACCACGGATTCAAACTCGGCTCGTGTTCGGTTGTCATACGTTGTATGGCATCTGTCGTGGGCTGGCGATGGCTTTCTGCTTCAGCACTGTGGGTTGCTCATGTCGCTCAGAACCAGATTGTAATTCGTACTGAGTGAATACCTGACCATCTTTGTTAGCGCAGTCCATATCTTCTGCACCACCAGAGGTGCTGTTCATAGTGGGCTTGTGTTGCAGATTGACAGCAAATTCAATAGTGTATAAGTTAACTGCATTATTCAGTACAGCAAGACCAAAGACGGGAATTTCTGCATCAGAATCAATCTGTTTTATCCATGCGCATACTGTCACGCAGAATGTAAACACTACCGAGATCCCAGCGGCAATGATTGAACGTGCAACTAACTGAGTGTACGTATCCCGGCCTTTCAACATATTTTGATGGCCAAAGTCATCGTCCTGTCTTCGCATGGTTGTGATGTGGGCGATAAGAGGACGCACGAACAGCCACGCCATGACAACTTGATTGATAAGTTGTGCCACCCACTTGAGATTGAAACTGATCTTCTCGAACTCAAAAACGCAGTAGAGGCCAGTGCAACTATAGCGCGTGTCACCGTGGACCAGTGCGTGAACAACTATCAGTGTTACCCAGTTGAATAATGTGCTACCCATTGCGATATATTTTATATATTTCCAATCATTGTTGATTCTGTTGCTTGCGACTACCTTCATAAATAAATGTGCAAAACATAGTGCGTTGGAGGCAGACAGGCATGTACCGTTAACGGCCTGTAACACCGTACAATTGAAGTCATGCGATATACCTGAAAAGCACACAGATAGTCCATAGATGGTATATACGAGACCCAAACAACCAGCAACTAATGCTGTACTGTTCACCACCCCGCGGTTATAGAGAACAAAGCGCTCTAGAAACGTGCATGTGACTGTGAAAGATACAAACAGTGCTATACCATAGGAGGCCGTCTCAAACAACCCCACGAAGTTTGGTCTCATATTGTATCTATGTATAGTCTACGATTAACTAAAGGTGTAGCAATACGGCCGCCAGCTAAAAGGTTGACTTACAATTGGGTTGGTTTGGCTTTGAGGTAAGACAACATATGAGTAGTAAGTAGAATGAATATGCACACACAACATGTGCTTGCTGATGTTTAAGTACTAGAATGATTGATAATGAAAAAGTTTAAACATCGATGGGATTGTGGTGAAGTTAAGGGTATCTATCGAGTTAGTGGTTGGGTTACTAGAACCGAGGATCTGAGAGTGCACGCTGATTCGCTTCTTCTCTTATCTTTAAACTTGACCCGTATAGCCAACCGGTAGTACAATCAGTTAAATATGAAGCTCTACGGACCTGCAGGAACAGTTGCTCCAATGCGGTGTAATAAGTACGAAACTGATAGTGTTATTTGCTCTTTGACGAAACATTACACTTATAACTTACCGATGCTTACCCACAAACCAGTATATTCTCAACTATTTGCTTAAGAACTACATGTACAGTGGTACACTACGAATATCGTCTATCTGACTTGACTCGTTTATGCTCAAAAAAGGTGACCTACCTCTGCCTTGTGCGTGTCTTTGACTTGCTGAGGTTAATAGTTCGTTAACCGTAGTGGGAAAACAACAATTAAACTACAATCTTTCATATTAACGTTTCCCCAATCGGCACAAGCACACAGTATACATTGCATTCGTTCAATGTAATGGACCACATAACGACGATTTTTTCCTTTTTTATCATACCAGATTACTACCACCGCTCTACTGATCCATATCTTGTACCGCTTTCTGGCGGCTAATTTGCTGATCCAGCGATTCAAATTAAAGTTGGTCTGGTATTGTGTTTGTAATACGTATTATAACGCAGTAGAAACCAGTAGGTTCACCTATGTTTGCAAATTCCGTGCTTGTCATTAACTTTATACAAAACCGTTAAACTGCTCAAAGAATCTGATATCTTTGCATCTAAAACTAAGCCGGTAGTAGCCAACCACTAAGAGAACAAATTGTCGAATATAACAAAACACAGAATTAATATAAGGATACGTGATACGATCAACGTCTGACGACAATACATAATTAGATAGTCCTTGGCAAGTTTATGGTGGTTCGTCGTGTTGTCTCCGCGATAAATTGCGTTGGTTGCTGCCGTTCCCATAGTTATGTATTGCAACTGTTGAAAGTGTTTTTATGCTGTTAGAGAGCACTATATTTTTCATACAATGGAATTTTTTTTCACATGTTTTGTTTTTCACTTACAATATACATACAGTAAATCTAAAACAACATTTTATATCACTCACCGATAGGAATTAAGATCGGACAGAGGGAACAGGTGAGTATTGATGATTCCTTGAAGCGATGACATGAACGTATTATACTCTCCGGTACCAATTTTGTACCTTAGTTGATACGTAGTGAGCGAGAAGAACCCAATTCATTCAAAGAGCACTACTGGTACAGTTTTGCATTCATTAGCGGGAGAACATATTCTTTGATTTTACTACCTTGTATACACGTAATAGACCCTTTTTTCATGCAAAACTGGAACTAATATGTACAATGCTGCTACTTAACATGCGTGATTGTTCGTGTAATGTTGGTGGTTGCTAACAATCTACCCATGGGCATTGTTTCCTTTCTACTCCAATAAACTCCAACGCGTCCGATGTACGTTTAATGTACCGAAGCAATTAGCATGCGCGTTCTTCCAATGGATTTTTGAATTGTTGTCTATTAGTTGATGTCCCTGAACGCGAGCATGAGACCGTGTGTACGTTCAACTGAAACTTGCTACTTTCTAAACAGGAGCATGGCGTCAAAAGTTGCACTACTTGTGATTGATGTACAGTATGACTTTCTTCCACCGACTGGAACGCTTGCAGTCAAAGAGGGTAACGACATTATTCCTCACGTTGTTCGGTTAATCAATCTTTACGATGGAAAGAAACGACTAGTGGTGGCCACACAAGACTGGCATCCTGCGGGCCACGGTATGTTACACGAACGCGATTTTCTGCAACTCGTGTACCTTGTGCAAGCAGAATCCTTTTTTTACTCTGCGCAACGGATGTCTCAGCAAAGTCGTGCAAAATGATATGCATTTGTTTTGCATCAGGAAGCTTTGCGAGTACCCATAATAAGGAGGTGTTTAGTATGGGTGTTTTGGGTGGGAAAGATCAGGTGATGTGGCCAGACCATTGTGTACAAGGATCAAGAGGGTCTGAACTTCATGACGACCTTCCCAGGGATAAGATAAGTAAAGTATGTAATATCTGGGAAGTGTCTGGCATTTCTTCAGCTGTTCAAAGTGCGATATTGTGTAATTTTTACATTCCTGTTTGTGTGTATATTCATAATTGCAGTCCACTCAGACGTATCTGTGTTACTTTTTGTTGTCTTTGAACATGAAAACAGGTAATCCGCAAAGGTATCAATACGCAAGTTGATAGTTACAGTGCATTCTTCGACAATAACGGAGAGAGTGATACTGGTCTACATGATTATTTGACAAAGAATGAAATTGTAAGTTTACCAGCATTCTTCCTCTGCCCGCTACCTATTTTTAAGACCAGTGTAAGAAGCACCATCATGCAAGTTACGCCAAGCTATGATGTGTCCGCATGGTAGAATAAGTTTTGATTACAACCAGACATGGTTCATATCTTGTATAATTGCATCTCTACAGGACACAGTCGTAATATGTGGCTTGGCAACAGACTTTTGCGTGGCTTTCTCGGCGATTGATGCCATAAAGCTCGGATATGCGGTGTACCTGGTTAGAGATGCTGTTCGAGGAGTTGACAATCCCTCTGGGAATGTCGACAAGGAATTGAGTAGAATGACTACGGCGGTATGTGTGTTTTTGTGTACTGCGCAATTGGGTTACTTGTGGGCGAAGAAGACTAATTCTTGCCAATTTCTGTAAAGTTTATTTTTCTAAAGGAACCTAAATAAGGTAAAACAAAGAAGAGCAAAATGACTTTTCTTGCTAAATGTACACATCGTTCACACATTTTCAATCTAACCGAGTATATTCACAATCAGGGAGTGAAAATTGTTTCGACACAAGAGGCTTTGGACCTGGCATAGACGGTTTCTTCGTTTTATGCAATCATTTTACTAACGTAGCCGAGGTATCCTTACTTGTAATTCTGCGTTAAATAGTATAATGGTCTGATTATCTAAACTTGACCATATTTAAGGGGTTTCCAAACATATACGGTAAACTAACCTTGAACGTGGCCGGTCGTTGTAAAGTTCTTTCTCGAAATATTTCTTCTGATCAATGAAACAGAAAAAATAAAAATGCAACTGTTTCACGCGTTTCACCGCTGTCATTTCCATCAGCACGATCTCAAGAAACACACACCTGTAGAGCGTAGCAACTATTGTGTGGAGTTCAATACACCATCATAAGCCAATTAGATGTGTTACAAAAGATACAAACCTAGCAACAAATACAAATTAATAAATTATATAAATCTAAATCTTCTTTCTCTACGAACAATGACAATAACTAGTGCTCTGCTAGTTTTGCATATGAGTGGAACTTACATGTTTGGGTGTCCTGAGATAACTGTCTCCTGAACTCTATTTCAGCACATGTGTGTTGTTCGTGAGAGTATACACCTAGCAACATGTTCAAGTATTAGACATTGACAAGCTTGCAGCTATTTTCTGAGTCTGTATTGTCATACGAAACATGCTATCAAGTAATATTACAAACAACATCAAACTATAATCAAACTCACAACTGGCAAAACCATATGAGTGGAGTGTGCTACAGGCCAAGTCTCTACATCAAAAATTGACAAAGACGCAAGAAGGGAATCAAACAAGAAGACATGCACGTGTACAAGTAAACATTCTGGAAGTGAAGCACTTAAAGACAGGAGAGAGCACTCTTACAGTGACTACACCCTGTTGTGCTTTTTTGTGGAGAGTGCCACGTGCATAGCAACCAGGTCGGGGCCACGTGTGAAAAACAAAAACCAAATGTTGAAGTTAATTTTATACATCCAATTAAATGCTTCCGATTACTTCTCATGGACGAATGAATGATTTCCGTCTTCCAAAACACACTGAATTTGCGACATATTTACAACGCACCATTGACCTACAAACTATCAATAAATATTACAGTATCGTGGATAATATAAACACTATAAACTACGGGTATATAGGGTCTTCTTTTCCCGCTGATTCTGCCAAGCCCGTTGACTTGAATGTTACGTAGGAGTTGTGTAAACTTGGATAACTGTTCAGTCAGTTTCTCAAGTAAATATCTGGGCGTCAGTCAGTCAGCCTTGAATAAGTAATGTCCATAACAATATCCGTGGATCATGTTCTATCTAAGTGTGCACTACAATAGACTTACGGCATACAATTTTAACGCGCAGCTAGGGACATTTATAAGAGACTTCCTGTGCACATTAAAAAGACACCTTCTTGCGTACACTTGGAAGAAGCTTCCTGTGCGGTTCCGAGACCATCTCCACCGAAGCAGGGTTAGACTATGGATTTTCACACGACTAATTACCAACAAATATGAATTTATACAT
The DNA here is from genome assembly GCA_033442365.1 of Creolimax fragrantissima. NCBI lineage: Eukaryota > Ichthyosporea > Ichthyophonida > Creolimax > Creolimax fragrantissima. The sequence goes on along the minus strand of JAWQFL010000021.1, from coordinate 695,116 downwards.
AATAAGATTCTGTAAAGGATTGTAAGTTAAATTATAAGACAACAAAACACTTCTCTGGCTAAACGTTTATGCATTTGTGCTTCATCTACAGTATCCCCGAAAACCATTCTTATGCGAGCTTACTTGCATCGTCACACTTTAAAATGGTACCCAGAGGTATCGTTATTTCTTGCCTTGCATACGATTGCAACTGAACTAGCAATTTCATTCAAAAGATAACAGAATATTTGTATGTATGTATAAGAATGTATGGTCCCCTAAAAGACCCATATTTCATTCCCATGTTTCATTTTATCACAACTAACCACATAGTAAATTGTAAAATGATTTTCTGTGTGTAAGAGTATACGACTACAAACGTAGTGATATTTCTTTGTTAAATATATGTTCCCAAGGGTCAATGTACAGGACCGTGAATCACTTATATCAGATTTTGTTTTAGCACATTGATTATGTAGTTGTGCTGTTGAAAGGTGCGAGAATGTTCATACTTGAGTTGTACGAATTTCTATCGAATTTGGTGGTAGCAATTGAAATTAGTAAACTTGTTATAGTGGTGATTTCATATAAAAACCTATGGCATATAGATAACTTGTTCAGCTTGTTTAAAGATACTTATCGGATCTTCGCAACTCCCGGTCTCCCTCAGCTGCAGCAACCGCAGAGCACACGTACGCAAACCAAAGCAAGGTAAACCAGAGTAAACTAAGGCAAAGTATGGCAAAGCTAAAGCAAACAATCGGTCAGTCGGGCTGTTCTATGCGTTGTTTTGACACCATTATGATTGCGGGGTGATAATTAGTGATATATACGTCTCTGCTCATACGGTGGTATCTCGTTGGGGCAGTTTCTTTTATCTTTGACGTCGCTCATTGTTGAGGTGGTCTAAAACCCATTGAATAAATAAATATTTTAAATATATAATTATATTCAATGATTTGTAGGTCATCCTATACCCAATCGAATATAGTTAATATAAAGTACAATTATAATTTAATTCATTCGAGATACGGGGTTTGATTTGCTGGAGATGCGATAACGTTAAGGTTTCAAAAAGATTTTTTTTGTTTTCTTCTGTCCGTACACACGCACACATACATACACACACCGGCAGGCAACGCTGAAGCCCTTCTTCCTTCTCATATCTCTGTCTGTCTCGCCTGGTCGTTGCATTGTGCAAGCGTTGCGTGTGTGTGTGTGTGTGTGTGGCGGGATTGACACACAGGACATGGTGTACATGTTGTTGGGAACTCTCCTGTACAGCGGTAAACAAAAGATATTGACTTGTCTCGTGTGTGTTCCCTCACAAACTTGCTTGTGTGGCCGCAAGAAGGTTTGGACTCTTTTATTGCGTTGGGTTGAACTATATATCCAGTTTTTCCATCAAGTACGGCGTCGTCCATTTGTAAATATAGTATATACAATGATCTATTCACTACCTCACGTGAAGTACAGCCAGGAAATCATACCAGGTACGTGTGTTAGGTAGATTTGTGCAAGACATGCACATCCGTCATGCGCACATGTACAAATTACACATGAGCAGATTTGTGAGACCCGCATAATAATGACGGATGCTGACTTCGATTGCACACACTTGCACATATGTACGCATACTTGATGTGTACCTGCTAGCGACGTTAAAGCATATGCATTTCTTTCAGGTCAGTGCAAGTGCACGACTAAGCGAGAGCGAGAAAGAGTTTCTCTCTGTGTGTGTATAGATCCACAGAGCTAATCTCATATATCCCACATTCCAGGCCGTCTATTTTTTAGTAGCACGCACTACCCTCTGGGGGCGACAGAAGATGACACCGATACTACTATGTACTTCAGTACGGACGTTACCCACGCGTATATGCCATTTAGTGAAGATTTTGGGCCTGTAAATATATCTGTTGTACATGAATATTGCGATATGGTGTCAGCTCTGCTGGAGGTATGGTGTGCAATCTTATGTACTATGCCACCGCGCACCTTGTGTGTATACACTTTGCAAGACATGAATAATACACTTCCACCCATCCACTCACACCCAATACACACACACGTAGATATATATATATGTACGCGATCATACAATCAAGAAATATATACGTGCAAATGCACACGTACGACTTGCACAATCAAATACAGCAATTTACTGTACAAAGAGAACAACGGCAAGCATTTTGTACACACACACACATACATGCATACAAACACCTGGATACACGCAGACTTGGATTCACGCACGCAAGCATCTGGATACACGCACAGGTATACCTTGCCGATACTTTCAGGCTCGTCTTTGCGTGATGCTTGCATACAAACTGTCAATACTCATGCAGTTGCGAGACTTTTCCTGTGCTATCAGCAATTTCTTTCTACAATATCCAAGTAGTCAATTTCAGTGCTATGCATACGGCAACGTATATATGCATAGAAGTAGGCAATCATAACTCGCACACGTTCTGATACACATATAATACCTATGCGTTGAAAAGGATGAAGAATATATGAACAAAGAGATCCATCATTGCTTCTCCACCACGAGCCCACATCATGCGGCCAATGCTACTGTGCTTATGGGCGCATTTTGTGTATTGGTTTTAAAGCACACGCCAAAGGAGGTCAAGCAACGTTTTGCAGCGCTCATGGTAAGCAATATATATGTGCGTGCATAAAAAAATACATAGATGCTGTACCAATCCGTTGCATATATAATTACATAGGATTATATGGATATTGAAACGAAAGATACATAAATATAAATATGTATATGTTGACGTGGCTACGCTATTCTAAACTTTAACATAGCCCTCGCTTCCTCAATTCCGAGACGCTGGTGTTGGCCCATCTACATGGGATCTTAAAGTTATGCATGCAATTAAAGGTATATACACATATATATATGTGGCAAGTGAATATGTATAGATATATATGCCTGTATAAATACGTAGTGATGTATAAATTGTATATAGCAATACCTGTATGCAACATCAAGTTAACACATAAATTCAATCTAATACCGGTTCTATGCAAATCATACGATACACATAACGAGTGTTGACAACTCACAACAATAGCGATAGCCACACTCCACTGAGACATATACTCTCTCATGCACACTTGCGCACTCTCACATCCTTGCACGTGTACCAAACACTCTCACACGTACGTATATAATCTTCATATGGTACAGGCCTACACAAAGGAGAGCAGCATGGTTTTTATTCAAGACATAGCTTTTGCCCGGAAGTATACAAGTTTTATGAACAGGTAAATATACAGACAACATTGTATGTCCATATGCTATATCCGCAGTCACATACACGCACATATACATTTACTTACGTACGTAGAATATATATGCATAGATATTACACACATTCTCACACTGGGTCTAGACATAATTTTGAATAAAGTGTAGCAAGTGCACAACGATATCCGCAAACCGTCCTATGCAAGGTACTCTTATATATAAGTATAAATATAAACTAACTGTTTCACTGAGACACTATTTCCATCTATAGTAGTAACTTTACGAAGTTTATACTGCACATACTTATGTCGACCGAGTATACAAGTTCACATAAATACAAGTAAAATTACTTGTACACACATATATTTGCACATTACACATTAGCCTTGACACGTATGTGCATAAAAATTACATCAACAATCCGAAACACCCATGATTGATTACTCATAATATTTAAAGGTTGATCACGGTGATTTGAACTGGATTGTGCCCAACAAAGTACTTGCATTCAGTGGTCCACATGCACTACCGAACGGCCAAAGCAATGGATATAGTGTCAAGACTCCCACTGACTACAGGTAGAAATACTACGCAAACGTAAAACGATTATGCATATCGATTCGATCGCGCATTTACTTGTGCAATATTTTCATACACATACGCATGCGCATCATACAGGTATTGCATTACACACAAGCGCGGATATGTATGTGTGTATACATTTATACAATTACGTACATACATGTAATCCAAACATGGTTTTCTATACAGAGACTACTTTAGAGCTTATAACGTGACAGATGTTGTTCGACTGAACAAAGCTGAATATGATCCAGAAAAGTTCAGAGAACAGGTATGCGTACGTCCCTGGTATGCACATGCATTTACACACACAAATAGATATATGGCCAAGCAAATTTGTATGTATACAGAGTACTAATATATATTATTCAAAACAGGGTATTTCACACCATCACATGTACTTTATTGATGGATCGACACCTTCAATTGTAATTGTGGAACAATTCTTACATATCATGGACAATGCCAAGGGTGTGGTCGCTGTCCATTGTAAGGCCGGACTAGGTAAACAGACATATGATTCGTACACGCGCCTAACTTCAAGTAACATATATTACGTGCTCGCAGATGAATACATAATAGAAATTGCATTTCATTGAACTTCTATATCGCTAAACAACCTCATCTGTATTGTCTACCCAACATTGTAAGAAGGGGGTAGATACGCAATATACGCTTATTTATATCACGTATGTCACACCATATGTAAATAATGTATATTTCAATAGGAGAAGGAATTTACATGTCATTTCAAACTGGTATTCTGAATTGTGTTGCTGTTGATGTGCACATATTTTCACAACAGAAACACAGTATGCTTACCAATGTTCATTCTTATTATAAGCTAGTACTAGGGGCCAATGTCCACACACTATGCGTAAGTTTATATGTGCGTACATTTTCGTTTCCTACATTTACGTTTGCTAAAGAATTCATTGGATTAAGAGCCGCACCCATTATAAACTATTATAAACCACTATACATCAGGAATTATGCCCTCATTTATATTGATGTTATATATAATGTTCAAGGCCGAACAGGTACTCTTGTAGCACTGTGGTTGATGTGGGCGTATGATCTCAAGGCGACTGAAGCTATTGCGTGGGTAAGACTCTGCCGACCGGGCTCTATAATGGGACCGCAACAACACTTTGTGGCAGAACGCGAGGTACATACAAGCATATATATTGCAACCTACACCAACACGAACACATAAATACTCGTATATATACTCGTCATACCTGTATCCGGAAACGACCACTTGACAGCCCCAGCACATATATATGCACTCATCGAAGACAATATCACGCGTATCGTTTACATGCATATGTATTGTATCTATATCCGAAACAACCCCTCTTACGTCCACTGCCTATGTAACTATCAGGAAACCATGCGCAAAAAAATACCCACCAGCGCTGTATCGATAAACAAATTTAAGGCCGCCGCAACAGGTGCAAAAAAAATAGCCGATGCCACAGGTGGAGAGTAATAGAATATAGAGAAATCCGAAGATTATTGGTCATTGCGCAAACAGTATCCTAATATATGAGAGTATGTATAGAGTTTTATTTTAGAACCAGGATGACGTTTATGACTAAATGATGAGGAATTGGAATGTAAGTTTACGATACATGTGAGCGAATACTGTACCAAGGTGTGCTTTGTGCGGGTTAATCGTTGGCTAATACCACAAATTATCGTGCGATCCGCATAGAATCGTACTTTTCGTTGAGGGAGCAAACCAAATCAAGAACAAATTAAAACCAATTCAAAAGTTTTTGAACTAAAACCCAAAGACTATAAAACAATGATTGAGGGAATTACTTTCTGTATACATTCTACACCCTAAACCCTAACTAACCCTACTCTATTCGTCGACAGAATATGTTTAACGAGTTTATTTCTACGTCTTATATTTATATAATAAATCTATAGTTGTTATCATGAATTTTTTTGTATATTGCGGGTGCAGGTTGGCGCTGCAATGTGCAATGTTGGACGGTGCATATATAACAGTGGTGTCTGACGGAGAGATGCTGTATATATAACCTTTTTACATATAAATAATCATGAAGGTTCCCAAATGTTACTTCATTACGTTCTTTTCAACTAGAGGGCACTAGATACCTCATTTTCCAGTGCACATCCTTCTGCTTCACATTCCCTGCTACATTCTGATATACAGAGGTCACGTAAACGGACACTTTGAGGGACGAGATTGATTCTTCAAGGTTTATTATCGCAGTTGTTCACTGCATCCAGTCAAGATCAGGCATATATAAATGCTGTATACGCTCACCTGACAATCACTCTATCTAGATTCTATACTTATCCATCCGTTGATGACGAGATCTCATGAAAGAAGAACAAGAAAACAGCACAAAGCAACAAAAACCATACATAATCCGGCACTACTGCGAGCACCTGTGTACTAATATATATGCATATTTGTACATATATGGGTTAGTGTGGTTACAGTCCAGATGCAGACATATGAGGGTAGAGATAGCTTTGTTTCTTAAATTCGTGAATGGTATCGATGATACCAACATTCAGTCCCGCTAGAGACCGACGTACGGTTTTTCCCTGTGGCTTTTGACCTTCACTTAATCCAAACACCTGCATGTGTCCAAACAGATAACATTAGCTGTGTCAATAAATATACAAGTGTGTATAGATACTGGGGGTTTGGCGTTGATTAAGCAAACGTTCGTCAGTCAAACATGAAATATGTAGTACCTAATAGCTGCACCACACCTGCTTTATATAGTAATATATGAATGATATGGTGAGCATTCAAGTTATGAATACATACAGGTTACACACATACGTGGCCGTACACTATTGTATACTGCATGTCTGTCAGTATATGTGCAAATAGAGGTAATCAACACGACGGTGTGTGTACGTATCCAACCTAGCAAAATATGTACTTGAGACAACACTGACACTTCATACAGTTTGTGTAGTATCCTACTAAAAATGTATAATGCTGTATTTATGTTTTTGCGCAAACAGATGCACACGAGTGCCGGCAATTCTCCAACCGAGGTTCACAGACAAACATGAGACAAATATAGGGTGAGAAACGTCGCGAGATTGATACAATAGTAGTACAATATCCTACAAAATAATGTTAACAAACACGAATGAACAAACCGATCTTGGACACTTATTTGCTTAGAGGGTTATGGTTGACAATTTAGAAGAGATACAACAAGAAACTCATGCCGAAACACTCAAAAAAAAATCAAACGTATGACATACCTGTATACACAGGTGTTTACGGTTGACGCTCGGCAGAAGATATCGCATGTGCCATTCCAGGAGCTGCCATTGTTGTTTGAGACGTGTTTGTGAGAGATGAGTAATTATAACAGGTTGGACATGAGCTTTGAGGATTTGAGCGTGCATGTGCGTGCGAGTGTGTTTGTTGAAGTCTGCCGGTTTTTGTCCAAGTGGTGTAAAACTAGTAACAACATATACGAAGTACGAAATTGACTTACCAACACCATTTACTATACTTTCACTTCAAATAACAAAGCGATTTTATCCAAACAAACATACACAACATGTATGTGCTAAAAATTATTATGATCTACCTACCTCTGCCTTTGAGACGGTTCTTAGTACTTCTGCTTCAATCAAATATCGATCAAATAAGTCAGAATGCTGCATGAGTTCCTTCCAATTCCTAACGAAACATTTGGCGTAGTAACATTTGTTTTGCAAAGTGAGTAGTAGAAGGAATGCATGAGTCGTGAATATAGTTAATACATATTAATACATATGTGCGTAATGTATGCCTGCATATATGTAAATTTATACCTATCCACCTCTCCTTGTAAACCGATATCTGGACGAAGATTCTCAGCCTGAAGTGCATCGACATGCTCCTGGAAATCGTTTTCGTCCAGTGTTCTAAAAAAGTAAAACAATCAATACTTTATTGTATACTGCAAATGTACCTGTGGTTAAACATGTGAGCGATTCTTAAATAATAGTAAGGACAGGTATATATATATACACGTACAAGATAAATACTGCTCCTGTAGGTTGATGTATACGTACACAGAATTGGCAAAAACCGTCAGTGGTTGCACCAAATCAATAAGATTATGTACACACCCAGGCATTCCTTACATATGTCCATACGAATTCTAATACTACACAGAGATAAAAACACACATATACATATACATATACACACATGTTATACACATACCTAATAACATCAGCTGCATATACCAAGAACTCTTCCATACATTCAGCCACATGCTCCACTGTATACTTTCGTGAGCGCGAGAGAACACGTATGCTAAATCCTAGAATGCCATGTGTGTTCCTGTATTCACAGCCTATGTATCGAAATTTTTTGACATATTTTCTGTTTAGTAGTACCCAAGCAAGTATTATATACGTACGTTAGGCATTTCTGATGCACATGCTTGTACACGTGGACAAATGAGTATATATGCATACCAACATCATAACCCAATTGTCTCTTCGTTCGTAAATAATCGAAACATGGCTCGAATAAAATCATCTCTAATAATTCAAGCATCACTCTCCCTCGTAGGGTCTCTGGGCCAATCTGGAAGCAAGAAGATACCAACAGAAGACACTGTTAGAGAGTACGTACATGCGCATTCCCGGGTACACAGATAGGTGCATATACATATACACAATTATATACCTATGTATATGATCTATGTGTGTCTGCACTTGATACATGTAGCCAGCACGTGATATAATAATTGTGATTGGGATTGTAAATAGATGTTGGATAATCTATTCGGTCACAAAACATTTACATATATGTACGTATACATACTTGATAGTAGTTTTCGACTGAGTTATTATCGTCTGTAGGATTATTGTTAGGGATGCGATATATCCATGTACCAGGTTCAATCACAAGCACACGCTCCATAGGGAAGAGTGAAGACGGGAGGCCTTTATCACACTCAAGACGTTTCATAATCAGATGAAATAAACTCAACGACTCATCTTCAGTTATGTTTCCCTGTGAGGTACCCCGGTGCAAGTGTAAGTATGTATGTATAAGTATGTATGTATGTATGTATGTATGTATGTACATATGGATACATTTTTCTTCGGTGTATGTCTATGCCCGTCCTGTTTAAAACAAAGAGTAGTATATCCAAAGTTCGACATATTTATTATCATGTGAATGAGAAATGGCACTTCTATAGGCCATCTGAGTAAGTAATATTGCAACACGACGATAAACAGGCACGTAAACATGTACGCACAGGAACAGGCACACTAACAGGCACATGCAACATACAAAAATACCTGGATTAACGATTGTATGTGAACTGTCGACATGAACTCGGGGAGGAAATGCGTGACGTCGGAAAGTTTAAGAGATTCCAGTGCTTTAAGTTTATCACTGGTTGACCATCGTACTCTCTGTAATATACATAGTCGGGATTCTATACATATATGTAGCAGAGTTCCAAAATCAGCTACCAAGTGGTGTGAAAGGGGCTGGGCTACATAAGATTGTACTTATGTGTGCGAAAAGAGGGTCAACATGGGTGGAAGCGACCAGGATGTCAACGAATTGAAGATAATTGAGATTTATACCATCTCCGAGAATAAATAAACAAGGATGTAGTTGAGCGTAAGCTCATATATGTAAACGTATACATGCATTCTACTTTAATGAACTATGTACGTTGCAGGTGTTCCTAAGCGATGTAGCTCACATTCACATTCACGCAGACATCATGGATATATACTTACATGTAGTACAGACACTAGTGCAATAAAGCACTGTTGTACCAGAATACCTTGTGATGTTTTGTCCGGCTTTATCAAATCATTTGACATTTCTTGAATAAGTAGATCACGAGTATCTGCAAACGCGGCTTCACTCACATGGAATTCAGTCATGGTGGTGACTAGGTGGTCAAATAATACTGGTAATTTGTGGTTAAATCCAGCCAGCTGTGTATGTGAGCATTAAGTATATGGGTGTGGGTATGAGTATGACTATGAGTATGTGTATTAGTACATGTATGTGTATGTGTGCGTGTATACGTATATAATTCAAGTAACACATTTGACACTATGTATGACGCAAACCACCACACAGTACAAGCAACTTACTTTAAGCGTAAATCCTTGTTCAGACATATTAAATTCATAGCTCAGCTGTGCGACCTCAGCACCATAACCAAACTCCTTTGAGTTATAGGTCAAAAGCAGAATATACATATATATGATCATGACGTTCCTAACATAATGTGATAAATTTGAGGAAATTAATAGGTAGATGATGGAAGAGCTTCAAGAGCTTACCGAAGACACTTTAATACACGCACGCCATTTATATACACTTTCGTACTCACTATAGGATTACGAAAAAGCATGCACAACGCGCCGCGTTGTGTCGTATGAGAGCCCATTAACTTTCAAAATTTGGAAGAGCAAAAATAAAAATGTTGTCTTGGATACGAGGAAGAATATAATTCTTATGGTAATCGTCAAGTACCTACACTTATCTTATCAACAGTTTGATTATATGTCCACACAAAATTTATACACCCCAAAATATTAACCCATTATATCAACAACATATACATACTTTGGACTCCGGTACATGCACTGGTTGGTAAACGAAAAGTAAGTATAAGCTCTAGGCAGATTAAAAACTTCATCTTGCTTAAACCACAATTTACTCCTGGAACGTTTTGCAATGAGTGAAAAAAAAACGAAGGCGTCAATATTGGAACATGTTTACGTTTTGGTTGCTAACATGTGATTTATAAATATACACATTCACAATATTCACATAATCGAATACAATACATACACATACTTGTACATACAACTACATCACACTCGATATGTGTATATATACCTATCACCCTCATATATCAATGATGGCAGTGTGAGGTCCTTGATAAGACACGCGAAGTACAGGGAAGGGTCACTTTTTTTCTGTTCTTTTTGTGACCGCGGGCGTATGGAAAAATCAGTGGCCAGGAATTCGTTGGGTGCAGGTAGGTACAGCTCATCAGGGTCACAGACATCCTTTCGGCAAAGCTCCATCCATTCTGAAGGTATATCTTCAACAATATGGGGTGTACCTATGTGTGCGTGTGTTTAGCATAGGTATATGACATACTTGGCATATTGCAGGTGCACAATTAAACCCTAAACCCTGACTCGTCCTTTGTCCATCCTCTTCACAAACACTATCAAAGTCACAGCAGAATACGTAAAAACAGATACACCGAGATACACCTAGACCTACGTGCACTGCATACATGATTGGTACACCTCAATATACTCCTTAAACAAGTATTTACAGATATGGCTAGATATGGAACTACCATACATCAAGCATGTATAGATACATGTAAATACATACAACTTACCAAAACGAGGCTCTTGTTGCAGATTCTCGAGACCTTCAAACTTTTTTGACGTGATCATCACACACATGGTGTTGGGTGTTAACCAATCCAATACTCTAGAATATTCAGAAAAATAAATTGAACGAGTTTTCAATAGGACGAGACACTCGTTCAACATGATATACAAAACTAGTATACATACAACGAAGAAGGATATCCATGCACAAAGATGTTGATTGTCATACTCGTCTTGCTATGTTCGTATACGGTGTCCACATATATTCATACTTGCTTTTCGATTCAACCTTCGCTTCAGTGGACATATCTTTGGCACAGTACACTCGCTACACTCGCTTACGTACACACATATGTATATCTTCACAAACATACTGGTTTATTCAATTTGGGTCAATCATGGATAGAACAGCCAGTGACAAATTGAAATTATTTACGTTCTTAGGCCGAACGGGATTTAGATACTTAAATACACGCCATAGAAGTATATACATGTACACCAATACATATGTATATATAATTACTTTCTAATCCATTCTGGCTCAAACACAGAGACAAGGTTGTTCCCGGTGAGAATATCTTTGTCTGGATAGAACTGCATTTCGTATGCGAGTTGTTCGACAAGTTCAATAGGATCGACTTCCTCCGCAAACTGGTACGCCATGTTATAAATTGCTGCATTGCCAAGCAAATTATGTGCGTATATCATCCAAGTGTAAGAACTCCTCTCTTTAGGTGTGATTCTCGATTCCTTCATAATTTTATGACAAGTTGTACCACAACACTATACACAGTACAACTGCAGTATATTTGGGTGCGCAGGGTCGGTGTGTGTTGCTCAACTATGCATAGTTATGAAAGCATGAGTGTATGTGTGCTGTATTGATATTCCGCATATTTTATTAAAATAGTCATCACACCATTACCCATGTATACGCATGCATTCGTACGTCCTTGTGTATGCGTTATGGTGATGGTACGGATATGAACATGCCTTGCGGGATGTGCTGTCAGTGCATACATTTGTGCTTTTGTATGCACGCGCGCATGTGATAAAAAAGAATGCCACTATTCTCTAACGTGTGCACCTATATGTGCGAGAAATGTGTTGAATTGTACGTGTCTGCATAAACACGTGAGTTCGTATTTTCTTGAATGTGTATATGTGAGTTGTACTTGTTACCTACCTTGCTGTTCCTCGAAAATCCATTTCTGAATACCAATTTTTCGAAGCATTCGCAAATACTGGAAAATCACTGCAATGACGGTTCCAACGCATTCTTCACCACGCTACGCATTATTATACAAAATTGTATATCATCGTGGCGTATATATGTTAACTCGTGTATTTCTATCCATGATAATGTAAGAGTAGTCTTTTCACATAGCTCTGCTTCATTGTACGTACAAAGAAACAATTGCATGTGCCATTGTAATATGTACAAAAATTGACATCATATACATGTTCCTGCTATGGGCATGTCTTTGTAATAAATGCAAAGACACTTCAAATACATAGTACTTCTACCCTTCACCTGTAGCTGTACAAATATCTTTCAGAGATCACCATTCTACATGACTTGCACTATTTCGCAGCATGGGATATATCCATTCTTTCACAACATTGACGGTGTGAGAGATATTCCGTGTATTTTTGGATATATGTCATAAAAATACAACCATTATTTCTCAGCATGGGATATACCCATTCTTTCACAACATTGACGGCGTGAGAGATATTCCATACATTTAGCTCTTAATGCATATATGTCATAAAAAAACAACTGGACGTCCAAGTATTTACAGACTTGTATACCGACAATCGTAACATAAAAAGGGAACATAAACGCATACAGTCGTTAATTCAATAATTATTTGGGCCAAATCACCAGCTGAGTTTCTTTCGATCCCAGTCCCACTATTTCCAGCTTCAAACGCCAATCCCAGGGAATGCTAGTACAATTTCGAGATACAAAATCAATACATACATACATATATAAAAATATAGGTATGGAAAGAATATTCATATTACAAGATTCGCACACCGACCAGCTCAAGTAAGCGCTAAATTCAATCCCAATGAACAATGATATACTTATTTATATACGAGTACATGCGCATCCGTACACAAACACAAATACAAACACAAGCACAAACCCAAACAAACATGCATGCATACATTATCAATTACTTTAAACGGCATCCCTCAACCCTAAACACACACATACACATTAACATACACGTTTAAGATAGGATAAAATACTTCCAGGGCCTTCATGACCCAACAGTTCAAATATGTATGAGGCCGGTTTGGACTTGTATTTATGATTTAACGATGGCATCGTGAAAGTGAGCTGTAGAAAAATGAGGATAAAGTTGTTTGACGAAGCAAGTGACAGGATGATTCGCAGTATTGGTGCACACATGACACGAACATGGACACTGGCTATGAATGAATAATGCATGTATACATCCTCATCCGTAGCTCTTGTAAAGATCTTATCAACGCTTCAACCATGACAATGATATGACTTGAAAAATGTAGTTCGAGTGATAACTACGACTCATTGTACCTGTAACAGTCGCCGCCTTTCTACCGGAACAATCTTGACTAGCTTGTGAAGTCGATCCTTGAGTAAACAAGTTACAAAGTAGAGTGGAATATGAGAAAGAAAGAAAAAGATATTGTGTGGGGCCTGAACAAAAACATGCAAGTACATACACACTCACAGACAGACATGAACAAGTCGACATACGTAGCTCACCCGTAAACGCAACATTTATAATGCAAGAAACGCCCGCCTATACACACGAGCAGCGCACATGCCTATATGCAGACGTAAACAAACAACCACACACCATGGTAAATGCTGCATGTGAATTACTGTCTCCCCCAGCCATTTCAGCGAGGTTTGGTCTAGCATACTTGGTTGGAACAAGATCGTTAAAATGTTTTTCCACCATAATTTGCATATTGTCAAGACTGTCTGTGCTTATCACTGTGAGTTTCATAAGATTGGGCCTGTAGTATTTGTTGCACAGGTCCCGCAAAGCCCCTCGAACGTCAATATCTGTATGATGAGCATATATATACGTAGGTTTATAAAGATATTATCCCGTGTATCTTTGTGCAGGTATAATCAAAATTCGCTCTTTCACATATGAAGATTTATGTACATACTTTTCTCCTTTGGCACCTCCACTAATGTATTGTAGCTACCCCACGTGAACCGTGACATCGGGCTATCTTGATTGGCTCTGTGTAGTAACAATTCTCTCCTTCGACAATTATCGTTGTATCTCGATAGTTCAAATTCTGCATCCACTGCTGCAGCCTATGTGTTGAATGTGTGCATTCGTGCATATACGTGTGTGCATAATCCATACATATGCTTCCACAATAAATGGAAACAGGAGATACAAACAAGAGCGAATAACATGCATAGGGCCACAACGATGAAATACACATACATATATAAATACACACGTACACATGCCATACCTCTCTTAGAATGGCATCCTCCAGCAGTAAGGGCTCTTTGAAGAAACGTGAGAAGATGGCAAGTGCTTTCTCGAGGTAGCCGTCTTGTACGTTAAACTGTATGTACGTATGACAGTTAAAATGGCGTATATGTGTACTATTGCAATTATATCGTAATCATGTCGCGCTGCCTCGAATTTTGTGTACAAACTTTCATGTATTGGCAAAGTTTTGGACATACATACAACACGTAAACGTACGACATGAGGGCTCTACTTGTGCGAACTATAATGATATCAATTTGTCCTTAATGCTACAGAAGTACTAGTCCATTTTAATATCTCATGTTCCACTAGGGTGGATAGACAGTCATTCTCACTTATGTTGTATGATTCTTGTGTTCGCGTGTATGTATGTAGGTGTGTATACATTTACATTTATGCTTTGTGTATTTATGTACCTGGAAGACCGTCATTTCAACATCTGTGGAAGCATTGCAATCTCCGCCATGTCTATGCAAGTACGAGTCAAGTGCGTTTTCGGTTCTGTACGTTTCAGTGCCCATGTATAACATGTGTTCCTGTGTATATTCATATACATTCAGATCAGAATACATATGCTCGCAATGCTATGGGTGTATGTCCGCATGTGCGCTGGTTCACAGTGTATGTACGTTACGGTGAACACACATTCATCTACGAATATAATCAGGATCACTATAAAAACCAACACCTCTACTCATAGCCATAGCCGCTAGCGTTCTGTGGTGTTTTCCTTCTCTTATATCTGCGTACTGTACACAGTACTTCTAAGAAACTGGTCAATTCATAAAAATTAAAATTGCCTCACTAGAACACCACACCCACAATGTCGTTCATAGCTGTTTATAGCTCCTCTCCTTCTGTTCACGTTGTTCCGTGTATACATCATATATACATATACAATTTCAACAGAGAGCACAAACACGTTTTATATGCATACATACAAACGATGTACACATATTTTTTATATACATACAAGAAAGTGGGCTAATCCGGGAATATCTTCCGGGTCACAATAACTCCCCACACCCACACTCACAGCTACGGCTGCTTTGTGATGGTATCTCTCTTCTTCCAATAGTTCTGCTTGATCGGTATCTTCTTCTGATGACTCATCCTGCACATCCGACAAGAGACTGTCCAGATCGTTTCGGCCTGATTTGTGTCCATCAACGTTTACGTTTGTGGAATTAAAATACATTTATGCATACATACACATATATACATAATACATAGATAAACATATATTACATAGATACAAACAAATACGTACATATATAGATACATAGATACATTCATTTATTAACAATTTACATATGTACATAATACATGTGTACATACATACATACATACATGCAAACACACACACACCCATACATAACATACAGGCGTACGTGCGTACATACCATAGCTATCGTCACTACCAGACCAGTCACTCCTATCATCACCTGCCATCCATCCACTTCTACCGATACCACTCCCCTTCACAAAATCAAGGTCGTCCAGAGATGAAGGGCTCCCACTGGTTCTACCGTCTTCTATAGTATCATAACCGTCTCCCACACTGTCCTTCGCATCATGTTTGTCTTCCTTATTGTTTCTGCACATCCGCAGTAAGAGAATGCAAAAGGAGTTAGTTCCGTGTGATGGTGCACATCCATACACTAGTGTATCCTGCGTACATGTGAGTGTATGATTTTGTGTGCGAATCTATGCATGCACTTGTCTATATACAAGTATTTGTACGCGCCCTATTAATGTGAATTTCTATGCTAGTTCCTCATTGTCATTGCCGTACACCTCCACTGTATCTATGTTGTACGTGTATTCGCGACTTGCTGTTTCAAATTTAATATACCGGTATGTTCGCGGTAGAGGGCGCGTTTGTGTAGATATGTGTGTATGTACTTGTGTGAATGCGTTAGAACGATATTGAACATCAGAGTTTGACGTTAGACTTGGGTACGCCCTCGAATGAATATGCAGTTTTTACGTGCTAAAGTGGAGTAGAGGAGATTATAGTTGGTATGCTCTGTTCGTACGCTCCCTTTCAGTATTTTACATCAAGCGTTGAATCGTTTCACACGGGTACAGAAACTCGCAGACACAAAACCATGTATACACCAATGTCCCGGACAGATTGAGACGCTAACTCGTACGAACGGCAGTCCACTGACAAGGGTATAAAGACACAACCATACAAACATACCCATTAAGTGATATAGGTGAGCACACACTCAAGCTCAATGAGGATCGATGTCTAGTATGATTAATATCACAGTTGTTCATACGTTCATCCATATCATCTATTACCTCATCACTGGCCGTGTCACATAAACCTGCGGCTCTTATAGTCGACTCTCTGCGTGTGACCATTTACATATTAAATACACGTATTATGCATATATATATAATGTGTAAAATGTGCTGTAAGATTACACAGCTTTCAACAAAATTTGCCCAAACTATCATCAGTGTTCTCTGTGTGTTTTTCGACAACGAAAGGTAACGGTTAGATTCTAATGCATGAAGTGTATGTGTGTGAAAACATGTTATGTACACTATATGTGTTAATATTGTAAAGACAAGTATAGGTGTGTTGTGCAGGTGCACCAAACGTCAATCCCAGATAGTTACAACATGGAAGTAGACAATAGACATTTATAATATATTTGTGGTTAACAGCATAAAATTCGACAATTATTACAAAAGTACATTCAATACGCAGTATACCAGTATTCACATATGTATATACGTGCACGTACATATACAGGAAAAGTAAGTAAATATATATATAGCCACACCAATGACTATTGCAGTAAAAACCGCCAGCACGACCAAATCAATATACACACCAATACGTGCATTCCACTGGTAAGCACACATAAACACCAGACATATATGTGGATACTTACAATCCATAGTCATCCAAAAAGCTTCCTATACTACTGCTTTGTGAAGTATCTAACTTATCTCGAGACGCCCACTGTGGAGGTATGGGAATGCCTTGATCTTTGAAATTGGGCTTATCCATCTATATTATTATTGTGAATGCATCTGTATGTTAACACGTTTATGTGTTACATCTGTGGTGTGAATGCGCGAATGAGTGTATACGTACACGCGTGTATCGTTTGCATGCTCATGGTGTATGTTATCACACGAGTGTACGAACATGTGTACGCGTGTGTGCAGTGTGATTGCCCATGTTGCGTATATAATGAGTGAGTGCGATACTCCCCAATTAGAGAACTTCTCCCGTATCTCCAGCCGTATTGAACGAAACGAGACAATGGTAGAGACTGTGAGGACTGCGTGTATTGACCATAAAAGCGTGTATAAGTATGTTGGCTGCATAATATGATACTTGTCAGTGCTTGTGTATGTGAATATATCTGCAAACATATGTATGCATCATACTAGCACACTCAGACGTTTCTGCGACTCGTATTCGACCAAATCAGCAGTGGAAATGAGAAGTGCAGTCAACTGGTTAGGAAGCCGTATAACGCGATACCTGTGCCGAAGTAATACGATGCGTTGCTTTAGGGTTTCAAGTATTACGATGGGTGTTGAGATGAATGGGAGTATATGTTTCCAATGAGTGATGTCTATTGGGATTCATTATAAACCTGTACTACACACAATTCAAAGATAATGGATTCACGTCTGCACTGCGGCAAAACAAGAAAAATAGCAAAAATAACAAACCTTAAGCTCTTTAAACACAAAGAAAACGCATGGCAACACCTGCACGCACACACATACAGACTAATATATACATACAAACTAATATATAAATACTTGAACTCACACATTCACAGCCACAGTCACGCCTACAAACGGTTTGCAGATACGAGAGGCGCCGCATATATATATCTACTCATTACTGGCAATAGCCACACGATGTATAAATATTCCCAACAAACAAGCAAAACAAGCATAAATACTAAAACGCCTACGTACTCACGCCACACACACACTCACTTACGCACGCTCACACTCATGTACACACATTAAAATCATAGACTCACGCAAGTGCACATGCGCATTTACTCACCCATACACCAACACGAACGGTTCTGAGCGTGCATATGTACATTCACGTCCACCTGCAAAATCAATACGTACTTTTTCTTATCAATTGTAGGCGTGTCCACTTCATCGCCAGTGATAGCAGTTGACAGGAGAGGAACATCGCCGCCTCCCCCCATCATTGGCACGAGCAGCGGGCTGATAAGAAAAGGCTCTTCTTTCAATTTCTCACCGTGCGTTGTCATGATGTACGCTTGTAAGTGCCGGTGACTTTAAATGCCAACGCACATTCACGTTTACCTTGTTCGCGCGTGCGCGTAAGTCTAAGCTTACGCTTACATGTACGTGTATGTGCATGTATATCTTTTCGAGCGTGTATGAGTGAGGGAACGCAAGTCTTTGTAGTGCGGTGTGGGTATATCTTGTGTGTGCATGTATATCTACGAGTGTGTATGGGGAAGGGAACGCAAGCCTTTGTAGTACAGTGTGGATATATATATATATGGTAGTGAGTGAGATGTACTTGATCAATACCAAAAAGGTGCGCTATCGGACTCAGTTATCATTTCCAGTTGTAGAGTATATACGGATACATGACCTTTCATGCAGTTTGGTGTTATATACTATGCGGACGTGCATGTGTGTGTGTGTGTGTGTGTGTGTGTGTGTGTGTGTGTGTGTGTGTGTGTGTGTGTGTGTGTGTGCGCGCGTTTGTGTGTGTGTGTGTGTCTGTGTGTGTGTCTGTGTGTGTGTATGTCTGTGTGTGTGTGTGTTTTTAGACGTGGTAAGACAACGTCGTTTGGACGTGGGAATCAACAATTTATCTTTACACCAATTATACAAGAATATTTTAACGTATACTCCTCTGTAGTCAAATACTATTCTTATTATTAGAAGCTGAAATACACTCTTACTCTTTATATATATCAACGTAGTATTGGAGTAAAGTTATAATCTATTATATTTAACTTTAACTATTGGTATATTTTACGACTATTCTGTATGTTCTATTATGAAACGGTGGCGAACAAAATCATCATCCAATGAAAAGCATCCGAATTAGACAGGCAAGACCACCTCTGAGATCCGTCCGTAATAACGGTTATAGATATGTATGTGTGTGTGTGTCTGTGTCTGTGTGTGTGACTGTCTATATATGTGTGTGTGTGTGTGTGTATGTGTGTGTGTGTGTGTCTGTGTCTGTGTCTGTGTGTGTGACTGTCTATGTGTGTGTGTGTGTGTCTGTGTCTGTGTCTGTGTCTGTGACTGTCTATGTGTGTGTGTGTGTGTGTGTGTGTGTGTCTGTGTGTGTGTGTGTGTGTGTGTATGTGTGTGTGTTTACGTGTGTAGCAGTGAGTAAGTTAACGAGTGTGTAAGTGTGTAGAAATACGTGTGTTAGTGAGTGTGTAAGTTCAGTTATGCGGAAGGCAAACAAATGCTTATGAAAAGACTATGTTTAGATGAGTTTCCTGTAACAAAGAATACCCACAAGTTCTATTGACATGTCCCATGCCCCTCTCCCCTGCCTCAGTGTCTTGCAACAGTAGCTATGTGATCACATTTTTCGGAGACTGTACTCACTACTGAGTACAACAAATGCACGAACGAATCAAGTACATCATTAGAGATTCGAAAGCATGGTTCCAGAGTGGGTAGACAGACGCTCCCATATATTCACATTCAGACTGTCTCATCATGTTCTGCCGCACTTACGTATGTGCTCTGAGTGCACAATCTATCACAAAAGCTAGAACAATCCCACATACAACTACAACGAAGTAAGCCAAGTTGTCAATGGTTGCTAGTGGCAACACTATACATGGATATGTGCTTGCCACTTCCATGGTGTGATGCGACGAATGGCACGATGCGACTAGTGATATGTTGCGATGAATGGCACGATGTGATTTATGGTACGATGCGACATAATTATTTTACTTTACAGCAGCACATGACAGAAACTTATGAATCACGTTTACGTCTCTGAATGAAGATTATATGTAACGTTCATTCCCTTGGTCTCACCTAGACGTACTCACACACACACAAACACGCAAAACACACAAAACACACATAGCACACACATACACACACATACACACACATACACACACACACGCATGCACGCGGACACACACGCATACGATTTTATACTCATGATCTCTGTCCGCAACAACGTATTCTTCCACACCCTCACGCACCACATGCACACACATGCAACATCCACTCATTTACGAACAAACATAAACGTCGTTTCGGAACATGGCAGTTGAAATTGCACCGCTAATTCTGTCACTTGAACAAGGAACAGATTATGGGGCGGCGACATGTCGAGTGCCTCTGTCAGTATGCCGTCATTTGCATATATCGGAGTACGGATCGTCTGCGTTTATTGTTCGCAAAAAAAGGGTACATTTGCATGCGTGTTTATGTTTGCATGTACTTGTTCCTCTGCGTGTATTTTTCATTGTATCTACATGCGTTGGGATCTGTCTGTAGGTAGACTAGTCATTTTTGCAAGGAACTGATTGTTTGTCATTCCTTGGTACTGATTATCATCCAATACTATTCCCAAAAGTTTACGTGTATAAGTAAATATGCGTGCCAGTGCGTGTATATTTTTGTGTGAGAAGAAAATATACGTGTTCACTACTAGCATCGACTTACTGCTTGCAACCATGATAGATGAAGCAACCGTGTTTGCGTGTATATTTTTGTGTGAGAAGAAAATGTACGTGTTCACTACTAGCATCGACTTACTGCTTGCAACCATGATAGATGAGACAACCGTGTTCGCTTTCATGCACATACACTGGTCAACACGCTTGCAGGACAAAGGTGCACAGATGCAGTAACAATTATGGATATACCTGCATACATACACGAAAATATGAAAAAACACAAAGAGCTCTTACAGCCATCTTCTGCAAACCAATGAACGCAAAATTCACGAACAATCCTATGTTTGTTACATAAAGTGTATTGATGTGTTATATGTGTGTACGTGAGCGAGTACATATACACATGCATGATTTCGTCTGTTCACCTATAATAATAATATGGTATACAGATCGCGCAAATATACATGGTTAATCTGTGAATTCACCATTCTTATTTGTCATCTATAGGCGTATGTAGCTCGTCTTATTTCGTCAAGTGACCTTCATACCACGGAAAAGCCCAACGCCTGCCTCGACGCAACTGTGTCTGTTCACATACCAGCTATCCCATTAAGTGAAACGAATGATTACAGTATGTTTTCGTACCCAACAACGAATGACTACAATGTGCATATATACAAAAAAAATATAAATATGAATGCGAGCACGATATGCGTTTGTAAGTACGTTGTGTCTATATGTATACGAGAATATATATTATGTTTTAGAATAATCTATGCATGAAGTAGTGTTGCTTTGGTTGACCAATACTGCAACCATGCCTGGTATATATTTATTTCGGCGTACGGCTTGTCGTTGTACTGTACGCGCTATAAACTCGGCGTCAGTGTGGAACTTATGGACATGTATGGTACGTGTATGGGTGTAAATAGCGTATGCGTATAGAAATTTTTTACTCTTATGTTGTCCACATTTGTATTCGTACAGTAATCGTCCCTACGTCACACCCACGGATCGCGGAGAGTGTATCCGTGCGTATTCATACATACGATACGAAGAGAAAATTAAAAGTAGGTGTCTCAGACAATATAGGCCAAAGTGAGGACCCCAGGGCTGGTCGAGCACGCGAGTTGAAGGCAGAGGCTACAACATTGCTGTCGCGTTTGTGGATTTCACCAGGTTGTATAGTAACGAGGAATACGATATGTCCGAGAAACTTGATTAAGAGTATCGAAGTAAGATTTTCAAAGATGGACACGCTCGTGGATGTTTTACGCTCGTGGATATTTTACGCTCGTGGATCACATATTCAATCCTTTCTTCGTTACGCATGTACACTAGATAAAGAGAACCATACGGTTGTGCACATTTATGTAAATGTGCGCCATTTTTGTATCTGAATCGAACAGCCAGCACACACTACAACACTCTCATGAATAATTTTTCTCAAAATAGGTATTGTCTATCACATCCAAGGATGGTTGCCATGAGAATGAGCAGTCTGCCAACGCCAACGATGTGCGCTCTATAGCTTCAATACCTGTGTTCGCAATTGCAGCGCGCACTAGACTTATACCATGCAGACCGAGCAGTTTAAACAGGCACATAGTCGCATGTACATCTATAAATACAGAAACACATGTGGACATGAGAAACGTTCCTAAAAGTATAAGCAACACATCTTCACCTGAGCGAATGAGTGTAAGAGAGAGAGATCGCTTGTCTACTCGTGTGGGCGGAATGTCTGAGGCGCTGCAGTCCCTAAGAGAGGTCATCCAGTATCCAATCAAACACGCAGAGATGTACGAAACTTTGAACGTCACTGGTATAGGTATGTAGAACAGATACGCATGTGTTACATATTTTACGTGCAAATGGACATTCAGGTACGAAATTTGACCGTTTCATGTATACGTACCAACAGTTATATATGACTATATTCATAAGTGTTTAATAATCCAGTGCACACGAAGTTTGTACAATATTTACGGAACTGCATTGCTCAAACCTATAAACGTACGCACATTTACGCATACCAAGTCAACACATCATGTACATACGTATAATATGTAGGTGGGGTACTTCTGTCTGGCCCACCTGGTGTAGGAAAGACTATGTTACTTAACATTGTTTGTGAAGAGTTCGAAGCAAATCTCATAGCTGTTGATGGACCATCCATTTACAGCCCATACTTCGGTGAGAGTGAAAGTAACTTGAGGAAACTATTCGACAAGGCTCAGGTCTCAGCGCAAAGGCAATCGACAGGTAGGTATATCCATTACCTGCATGTGAGATGTACGTGTATGTTTGAATGTGTTGTCGATACCACTCTCTGTTGTCAAAAGTCAATCCTACTCCGATTCCACTAGTCTTGACAATGCAGGTACAGGTTTGTTTAAAATGTATGCACAAATGTATGCAATCTACGATATTAAGATTTTTCCGTTAGCTCACTAGCCAACATATATACCACATGACCCAGATGGCGTCTATATACATCTAGTGTTGCTTGATGTCGTAACCTAACATAGAGAGAAATGCTAGCAACTAACTACGCCTAATAGCTACTCGCATACAACATACACACACATTTGTATGTGTACCTATCATAATCAATATATATACCTTTTCTTTTAAATGCAGTGCTATTTATTGATGAACTGGATGCAATGTGCCCGAATCGAGAAACTAGTAATAACGAGGAGAGGCGCGTGGTTGCCACGTTATTGACTCTTTTGGATGGCTTGAAAAGAAGGGCAGGGAATTTAGTGGTACGTAAATGACAAACGTGTGTATATGTACCAATGATAGACTAACCTTGTTGTGCGTACTTAATGGAGTGAAAATTGTATGTATTCAACTGTTGCATACTGATAGGCACGTGTATATAGGTGCAACATAAAACATACCTACGCATACATGGAAGCACCCATATGCTGTGTACTACCCTCTGTTGCGACCTACAAACTGAATCGAGAAGCACGCAGAGCATTCCACACCATCATGCGCAAGCATATGTTTTTCCAGAGATACCGAGAGATAAACACGTGTGGACAGAGCTTCGCTTCATCACTTAATGCTCACCGCGTCATACGCACGTACGTATAAACATAATAAACACATAACAATATATATGTAGGTAATTGGAGCTACAAATCGCCCTAACACCATCGACCCCGCGCTCCGACGGCCTGGACGATTTGACCGCGAAGTATGCATAGCCGTGCCCACAGTGGCGGAGAGACGAGATATCCTTCGCGTACACACAAGTGTACTTCCACTATGTGCAAGTGTGGACTTGGATAATGTTGCTATAGAAACACGTGGATTTGTGGGTGCGGATATAGCAGCTTTATGTAGGGAGGCTGCGTTTAACGCAATGAAAAGACTTGCCAGCGGTGGGGATGGTAGTATAAGTAAGCATAGTGAGAAAAGTGACATGAGTGAAGGTGTACGTGAGGATATGGAGAATGTTACGGGTATGGGTGCTGGTACAGAAGGAACTGTGTATCTTGTGAGTGCGGAGGACTTCGACACAGCTTTGACGCGAACTGTTGCTTCTGCACAAAGAGAGGTAGTGATAGTTGGCCTGGAAACCAAAACATGGGATAGCATTGGTGGTGTGGATGTTATTAAAGCTAGGATGCAGGTGTGTACATTTTATACCCTTTGTACTGGTGCTAACCTATGTACTCATACACCGGCACAACATATGAAAGTGCTTTCAATTACATGCTTCCGTTTGACAAACTGTGATGAAAGTTTAGGGGATATCAAATCTGGAATGAATTCTAGCCTTTAGATCATACACTATCTCTACATTGGCGTTGAATTTCGACTTTTCGTCGTATGCACGTGTACATAGATGTGCGCGTGCTATATCGATATCTACACACATGTGTATACTAGTAAATATATATACATATGTAAGATGACTTAATTGAGTCAGTACTTATGTTCACACGCCAAGGCATGTTTGTTGTATACGCTCATAAAATATACAATGGTTTCTTGTGTTCAACGACAAGCAAAGTACAACTGTCACTAACTCACACATACACTGATACTATGTTGCATACAGGAGCTCATAGAGTGGCCTATTAGGTATGGAGACTCCTATGGACGACTTGGGCTTACTCCCACACGTGGTGTGCTATTATATGGCCCGCCTGGCTGTAGTAAGACATCTCTGGCCAAAGCTGTGGCTGGGTCTACACACTGTTCATTCTTAGCTTTAAGTGGCGCGCAGGTATAATGTGGCGTAACATTTTGCCTTTTTTCTTTATGTATATTTGTTTGAGCGTGCACATCTATGTGTGTCGCCAATATGCGTGGTCATGGGCATGGATGTTGGCGTATGGAGATTCCTAAAGTAATAAATACGCAAAAAGTATGGTATTGCTAGTGTGCGTTCTCATCGTAACCCTTCCAGGATTAAATTATAATTCCCTCTTCCAAGGTGTAATATTGTCAGGTTACGTCCAGTTAACAAATTGAGCGACGTCATTTTTTGCACCCACACACATACACATACCCATAACCATGAGCTCTAGATCTCCTTCATACTTCACGCGTGCAGATGGATGGATAACATACACACAATCTGCATGATCGCGTACTCAGCTTTGATAACAATCGACCATACACATATACAACAGGTTTACAGTTCGTTTGTCGGAGAAGCCGAGAAAATTATTCGAGATACTTTTAGACGCGCTCGCGAGAATGCACCAGCCGTTTTATTCTTGGACGAAATCGACTCATTGGTATAATTATGTTTAGTACGCTTGTTGCAGACGTCTTTGTTTTTCTTACGGCCATAGACTTCCTATGTCTTTGTGTATCGTTGGATATGTACCATGAGAATGTGTATATATTACCTGGGGGCATCACCAGCGAACACGTCGTTCTGTTTTTGACGAAACAGAATCGTTGTCACTATATCTGTATGTTGTTTGTGTTAACGTTTTCAGTGTAATATATTGGTTTATGACTTATTATTGTGGCACGCCAAGCCTTATAATTGTCGAATTATTCCGCAGATTTCGCGGGGCACGATGAAGGGCATGCGCTCACATTTCCATATCGACATCTCCCATATGCGTTAACACCCGCACGTATCCATTAGGTCGGAAATCGAGAAGTTTCGGGAGCTTCTGATGGTGTTTCTAACCGAATTTTGTCTACACTTTTAAATGAGTTGGATGGAATGGAAGACAGTGGCCACGTCGTGTGTGTCGCTGCTACCAATCGACCAGAAATGTTGGATTCTGCACTTCTGCGGCCCGGACGTTTGGGCAATCTCATATATGTATGTGGTAGTGTGTTTGGCACGCAATTATACTTTTACTACCTGAGGACAATCTGTGCTTGGATTGTATGCGTCGAACTGAATTGTACATATTATATATATGTGTGTGGATGTAAAGATGACTAAATGTTCGAAAAAAGAAAGACCTCATATTTCGATTGCGTGGGTGAAACATTAGACAAATTTTAGAGACATCGACGCACACAGAAATATATACATGTGCGTATGTATGTACGTGCCACTGCGAGCATGCGAATATGCGCACCAACGCACAAACACATATGCACTCCCGTAGGTACACATATATTAGTGTAACATGCCTCCACACTCGCTTACACACTCACGCCTGCCTCTGCCTCTGCTAAACATAGGTGCCGCCTCCATCGGAGGAAGCTCGTGCTCAGATATTTGCAATACATACAAAAGCTATGACTCTTGCACCAGATATTGATCTTGGTTCGCTCGCTAATATGACACCGGGTTTTACTGGGGCAGAGATTGAGGGTCTTTGTAGAGAGGCCGCTCTATCGGCTTTAAGAGCGGATATAACGGCTACTCATGTGGTATATAAATTTGAATATAGCATATGTGCGAGTGATTGTATCTCGGTTAGTATGTGTATGTGGGTATGTTCGTCTTAGTGATACCTCTCTTTGAATGTCGTACTAAGAACTTCGTCTGGGCGGTGTGAACGTTTTCCGATTTAAAGCAACGCAGGCATTAAACACGCACGTTCCAGTGCACCAACTAAGGCAACAAAATGTACTATTAACATTTCAATACCCAGGCAATGGAACATTTCATAGGAGCTCTGCCTTTGTTCATGGGCAATGTTCACGACACTACGTTATACGAGAAGTTTTCGGCCAGTAGATGAAGCGGTTAATGTAACATAATAACTGTTGTTATTTCACCGAGCATCGTTCGCACTGCCGTTAACCTTCCTATGACAGTACATGATCAAACGTGTAAACTTGAAATATACCGATCCAAGCTAACTGTAAACAACGTCTACGATCAGTCATTGTAGAAACTTCTGTAAATACATACAAATACCAAGTCTTGTAAAAAATCCTATAAATGCCTTGTTCATATTTGCGTACTGACTTTTCTGCGCACATGGCTTCATACTGTAGTGCTTTGTACAATATCTTTGAATGTACTATTCTCTTGATGTACGCGTTTGTGTTGGCTTGTTGTTGTAAACGCAAACGTGTGTCTGCATAATTACATACACAAGTACCGTTGAGCACACAAGTTTACTAACGTGGCCAAGAAGTTTGGCTGTTGAACTGGTTATCCATGTGTGCACCGCTAGTGATATAGTTGATTGTTAGCAGCGATAGATAGATATACTGTACTGTACAGCAGATACCGGTGGGCATATAACTGGGTAACGTATGAATTACAGACAGGCTATATATGAACCCCACAACTGTAGAGTCGTAATCTAGGTTCTCCTAAAACGTGTGTTGGAACTTGTGTTAGGTGTTAGAACAATGAATGGTCAATAGTTTTTAAAGTATAATCTCTTTTGCATAAACTTCAACTATACGTGTAATATCACTTCCTTGAGAGGTACTATGTTGTATTTTGGTGGATACTATAACTTTAAACGAGTATGTGAATGTACACACAAGGGTCAAGGCTTATGTATACTGTCCTACTTAGTACATGCAAAGAGGCTCGAGCCCACACACATGTACATCACATGGGCACCTCTTTATGCAACACTACCAACAATGGCTTGCGTAATCATCGATAAAGCGATATAGGCATTTACCTCTCCTTCCTCTCCCTCATCGCATACAGTGAAATCATTTGAATTACAGTGAGTGCATAGATTAGCAATAGTGCTCGCGATGCTAGTAAACAGATAGTGTTATCTTTAGCAGTTACTTACTCATTATAAATGAAAATTAAGCTTCTCTTCTACCTTGTAAAGCATAGAATTTCATTTGTATTGTTGCTTTCAGCAGCATAAGTAGTCACGAAATAGCAGTAGTCGAATTTCATAACCTTTTATTATATATAAAGTCTTTATATAACAAAAAGCCTATGTCGAGCATTAAAACTGTACTACGGTTACATGTATATCATTCATAATGGTATATACAAAGATATATATGATACATATTCACGGCAAGAGAGTCAGTCAAATGTAGTTCAATATAGACTATATGTATATACATATAGGTTGAAAGATTTTGGTGAATCAACTGATAGGTAAATTGATTTAAAGTTCATTGCATTCGTTTGTTACTGTAAGTGTGCAGAACATATTTCGCTCATTTCTGCCAAAATACGGACTATACGATACATTCACACCCAGATACTCGTGAATATTGTGTGCACACCCAGATACTCGTGAATATTGTGCGTCATGTATGATAATCCTCCTCTCTCCACTACATACTATTAATCTAAACTACCTGAGTTTGCCATGGCCTCTTCCAGAACACAGATAGCCATGTAAACATTATCATTTTTAATTGAGAATGTAACCATTCGACGTAAAAAATGGTTCTGCAGGCAAGTGCGACCCGTGTCTTGTAGAGAATTCGTTCGGCTTGTGAACATATAGAATACTTGTATGTATATGCTGGGTGGTTATTTAAACATAATGATTCAAGTGCAATGCCAATGGTGCTGTAGGGGTACGTTCATATTACGGAATTCAATTTAGTTTGATTTGCGGTATTATAATATCCTAACAGTTTGCTTACATGAACAAACACGAAGTTACGCCTTCACGTGCCTGTGCAATTATTCTCTCAAGAGGTATTTTTTGGTTATAATAATCTTTTGCGGTTGTTTCTACACGTATAAACTGTTTTGTCGAAAGGTATTGTGCTCGATGTCATGAACATTTTCGCCGAGCAATAATAGAATGAGAGCGCCAGTCATTCGATCACTGATTGCTTCCGTCGACAAAAGAAAAAGTTTATAAACTGTTACTATAAATTCAACTTCTTGACAACCAATTCATGATGGTCGACTAAACAAACTATATAACCTTTTTTTATCACCTGTTTGCAATAGTGCTGCATGCCTCAACCCAGGTTGACACGTGATATCGATGTTATTACAAACATACGATATACCCCAGCGTTGCGAGTTATTTTCCTTTCATAAAGCGTAAACTAATCAAGCTGCAGTATCCGTAACTTCGCGAATCCTAACAACAATTTAATGAAAATACGACTAGGAGACAGTCAAATAAACTCAACTACTTGATAAGCAGTCCGGATTCGCTCGTTCACCTTTTTTGAACTCTGCAAGTGCATTATCGCATTGCGCATATATAGAATCAAGCTCACATAAGTCACAACAATGTTTCGACGCTACAGAAAAGGTCTGTTTATTAGTGTGGATACAGTAAATAACCTACAGATAAAATAAACTAGTTATGTACAAGATCATTTGATACCTTTAGAAACAACACCACAAATGGACTACTCATCTGATAAACTATACTTGTGATGTCCTTAATCAATCGGATCATAATGTTATATTTGCAATACTTTGTACGTGAAGAAACATGCTATAAATTCTTTGCCTCCCGCTCATCGAAAGGGAAAGAAAACGATCCACTAAGATCATCGGCTGGGAATGAAAAGAGATTAGGTGGCGTAGGCTCACGTTGATTTAGCCAGAATCCGCGCGCCCCAGCCCCCGATATTGGCACCGCCGGACCAGTTGATCCGTAATCAGAGAGCATACGCATAGCACTGTCCAGCGACCTGGGTGGTGAGTTCGACACTTTGAAGGATTGTTGGTTTAATACGGAGGGCATGAACGATGATCCAGAGATTGGCAGCGTGTGTGCCACCTGCCCCTGCTGATGTGATAAATGCTCCGAGAAGCGTGAGGTCTGAATACCATTTGCCTGTGATTGTGCCTGTTGAGTGTGCAGTAGAGTTCCTTCGACGCTAGGATGCGCCTGCGTTGGTGACACAATGTCTATGCTAGAGCCGTTTGTCTTGTGCCGCCAATCTTTGCTTGGGTTGCGAATTTGGTTCCGACGAAGATTTTGTAAGAACCCGGGGGATGTGGTAGTACAACCCTCTGCGCCGTTCGTGTCACCGCTACTCATGGTACTTACAGAGCTATCAAATCCCGCCCATGGCCGTGCATCTCCAGACAGAGAACGAAACAGATTACTATCCTTGAATCCGGTATCAAACGCATCGAGTGAATGGGGAAGACTTACCCGACCACTCGCACAAGTCTCGGTACCTCCATTTAGCAGTGGGTATGATAATCTGGGTCGATTAGTGGGTTCTCCGTTCACCTCCTGAATTATTTCACCCTCACTTATCAGTGGAAAAGGAAGCCGTTCTTGTATGTCGAATTCTCTTTTCGTATTCTGATCTCCACTCTTGCTTGTGTGCAAAACATCATGAAGCGACTGCAGAGGTCCACTGGGACCGAGGATAGATTTACGTTCTGTAAAATTACATGTGCATTAGTGTTTGTGATCAACGAAATTAGACAATTATGACGTGCCCACGTTATCCAGCAAAACTGGTCAAGCATAAGTAACTTTTCAACTTACCGTTAGCGCTATTTGGCCGTTCGTGCTGAGTGGACGAACTTCCTAGCTCCGCCATGCTGTGTCTTCTCGAATGACTGTTATGCTTCACTGGATTCCTATCACTCTCAACTTCGGTGATCACACCGTTCATTCCTGTGCGGACATTCCCCTGACTGGAAAGCCTATCAAGAATACTTTTACTGTCAATATTCATACTCTCTCCAAAGCTGCTCACCCCGGTATCGGTACCTTCCTCTTCATCCATGGGATCCAGCCCAAGCATACCAAATGCTTCCCCTCTATTGAAAGACGATGTTGATGTGCGCCCTATACCGTACATGCTTGTACTTGGCATGGTGGCACTAACACTGATATCTGACATTGCTTTTGTTGCTGTAGAGCGTTTCGGGGCAGGCATGGGCATACTTTCCGTCCTCTCAATAATAGGACCAAACGGCATTCGGGAGTCGAGCTTATGTTGTCGTTCGTCTGCGTTTACCGTATTGTCAACATCCCCTGTTGTCGATGAACGCTTCAGTGTTTTGGATGTGGCGGCTGCTGACGGTGACCCGGCCTCAGACGCATTTGCAGAGCTGGACCCTGTGCCACCAATATTACTCACACCTCCTTCCCCTCCTTCACTCCCACCACTTCCATTTCGACTCATCATCACGCCATCTCTATCCGTATTTTCGTAGCAAACATCGAAATCGAAGCGAGACAGATCAGCACCATTTGAGTCTATCACGACAATCCGGTTACGGGCGAGTTTGGTTCGCACTAAATGTTTTGACGACAAATGGTACTGAAGACTCCTCCATGCCTGATATCGCTTATCACACCCACGATATCTGCACGTGAAAGGACGTAAGAGTTCGCTTCCTCCTCTTCTATGCCGACGAGCGTTTTGTGCACTGTCTCTTTTGGGGCTGTTTAATGCCTTGATAGGATATACTGGCATCACCTGAGACATTTGTGGATTCGGACTTTGACGATTACAATATGGTATGCCAGTAGGCAAGCTTGAAGTGCTCGTCGTGGATACCGGCCTTGTTATGCCATCATCCAGCGAGTCTAGAGTGATCCCTACGTTTTGGGGCTTATAATACGGGTTATGAGCGTACTGTAATTCATACATATATTGCTGCTGCTGCTGCTGCTGCTGCTGCTGCTGCTGGTGTTGTTGTTGTTGGTGGTTGAGGTGATGCTGTTGGATCTGCTGATTTGTGTGAGCAGCGTTCGCTAGCTTCGCCTTTGCTTTTTCCTGTGCCTGGCTAATATACATTTGAAGTGAAGACCGGTACTGCATTTGAAGCGAGTGTGCCTCCGTCTCATTTTGGGCATGCGACATGACACCATCTCCGCTAAAATGCGAGGTGGACGAGCGTTGATTACGGTTGAATTGATTCAGAACTGATAGGTCAGGGCATGAGGAAAACCGGCCAGAGAAGCCGGAAGTTATCGGATGTCCTATAACGTCCATGGGAATGCCTGCATTTACGCCGGCGCCCACGTCAACAAAGTTCATGTCAAAATCAGACAACCCAGGGGCCTGAGAAGGTGGGGGGACGCTGTGTGCGATGTTGTTATCGTTCTGGATTGTTGTGTGTGACGGATCCCAGTGCCTTGCTCGAACTGAACTAGGTTGGAGATCGAACCTCTGTGAAGAATTAAACCCTGGAGAATCGAAACCACCCCTCACGTGGCCAAGCTCACGAATTGGTTGCATTTGTGTGAGTGAATATGATTCATTTCCGCAATGTGGGGACATCAAAGCGTCGTTCAAGGCCTTAGGTGTCTTCCGCTGGTCAATTAACAAGATCCTAATTCTGAGACAAAAAAACCCAATGAAACCTAATTCCCAGCACTATTCAAATTCAATAACTTTTCCGTCCAAGACATCTATCATATATACTGTATGAAAAGGTAAAGCAGGTGGTATCCTTTATATCTAGGTTTATAATTTCTACGTAAAGACACAACACATGGGTGGGTGATGTTTACGTAGTCCTATCTATATATGAAGTAATATGAAAGACGGCAAGATGGTTCATCAAATAGTTATGTGAGCAACGGCATACCACTTTTTTTATTATATATTAGTTTTTTTGCGGTGCTTTCTGTGTGTGTGACTATGGACACTACTGCTTCCTACGCACTCGTCAGCCATTGCAACCTAGCAATGCCTCCTCACTGTTGTAACGTCCGTCTTCTCCCCGCCTCCCCTTCCCCTCCTTTCTCTCTTTTCCCTCTCTCATACACATTACACACACGCCACACTCACACACACTGCATCATCCACCACACCACATCATACATACTACTGCGTTCCTGTGTGCCAGACATGTACCCAATTGTTTTTTAAAACGCGCCGCAAACAGATGTGAAGTCAAAGGGGAGCATTGTGGGAGCTTGTCAGTAGTCAGCTTCAAATTTCTGTGATGAATTAAAATCTGCAAGAAAACAACACGATGGGATCGGATTGAATTGAACGGTCGTTATGAATCAACTTTTTTCGTACTGTATATCCGATGAAGAGGATGTTCGACTATCGATTCTGTGAATAAAAGAACATATATCGTAGTGTGGGTGCAGTTTCTTTTTGAATAATACTAGCTCATAAAGGTTAGTGTAGTAGCGAGCACGGACGATGAGAACAATCGGATGGCTAATCAGACATGGAGTTGGGGAGTTGGGACGTTCTTTAAAAAGTGAACTTCAGCTTTTAGGATTAGAGAAAGGAAGGAAAGTACAAAATTCATTTCGGGTCTGTTTTAAACGGAGCTGTCAGTACTGACAACCTTTGTCCTATGTGAACGAACGGTTAGTTACTTGGTCCTGCACCTTAACCTTCACTATACAGCAAGCAAGCTTTAGGGCTTTTTCCTGCTCTGACGCATCGGAACAAACTATACCAGTTCAAACAGATGAAGTTAAGATGATATCCAATCCATCCATCCGGTGGTGAAGCCGTTAGGGATAGGAAAGCTTTTTTGTCTGGAAGGTGTTTGTTTTATCCCTATACTCTTCCAGATGAGAAGACCCATAAACCGCTAGGTGGTATGTAGAAAATGATAGATAGATCTGGACTCAAAATGGGGATATTCCCGCTAATCACTGGGTAAATTAGGATTGAACAGTTCAAATAGCTGTTGTTTTGGAGCTTCTTTTTTTTTCGAGCCACCCAAACTTAAGAGGGCATGCCGAGAGTCGGCATGAAACGAAAGATATGTTCTCCGTTTTTAGTGTTTTTAAGTGCTATACCGAAGAACCTCAAAGAAATTGAACCCAATAACAAACAAAAGAAGGCATAAATCCCAATAACAGCAGTGGTAAAACAGAATCTCAGGAAAGGCACATGAGCTGCATTGAGGATCTAGAACGTCAACCCAATAATACTACCGTGCTAGAATCGATATAGTATTTCTACTGGCACCGAAACTGCGGAGATTTGATGCCTTAACCACTTTATCCAATGTGTTTTCATAACAAAACTGATCTGTATTGCTCGTCGACTGTTTTATTAGAAGTTTACACCCCAAGTATGCTCACACTGCAATTTTAAATCACACGTCAAACAAATGTACCGGCCATCAGCGCAAGCATTTCGACAGGAAGGAAAGGTTTATTGGACAAACAGTATGTCAGGTAAAGATCATTTGAAATAACTTCATATCGTAGCTTTAGTTTTTTTGTTATGTGTTGTATTTCTATCCTTTTCATTCGTGTTATAATATTTTATCACCAACTAAAATGGATAAAATTATTCATATCATTATTCTTAAGTGTCGGTTTAGTTAGGTTTTGTAACTTTGGTAAAGCAAAAATTGGGTTTGTAACGGAGCTGTTTACTTGCACATCGTCTCTTGGAAAGAAATTCATACATACGTATGTACAGAATACATACATACCCACCCATGTAAAGAAAATGATCGGGTGAGTTCTGAATTATGATTCATTGATTACAGATGAGTAGGAGGTTGGCATGATGTTTAAAGTTTCCTGTTTAGCAATTAAATACTCATACGTTGATGTACTACACCATGGCAGTAGGGAAATTGCATGATTTCTCACGAAACTGTCGCTCAGAATGTCTAGAGGAGTAGCTACACTTGGACATGCTTATGCAATAATTCAGAAATTTCAATACATACGGAGATGGTGACTCAAATATAGCCTACAATGCGCGAGTTAATATTTTATCGTACATAGATGAGAGTTTGCATCACATGTACTGGTTTTGATCATTGACCGAGATACTGAATGTTTCTAGTCGATCAACATGTACATAGCGAGATGATTGAGCCAACTTCCTTCAGATGAGTATTAAGCTCGATTTACACAAAAATATATGCATCCAAGC
This sequence comes from Creolimax fragrantissima, assembly GCA_033442365.1. NCBI lineage: Eukaryota > Ichthyosporea > Ichthyophonida > Creolimax > Creolimax fragrantissima. Next base: position 659,492 of record JAWQFL010000021.1, on the reverse strand, counting down.
AGACAATATTTCATCTGTAGGAATCCGTGAATTCAATCACAGAATGTTGTGGTTACGGATTTGGGAATGTAACTAGAGAGACACTAATGATTTCTATGCTTGCTCACTCTGTATTCGAATGTGTGGGCCTTGACAAGGCTACCTAGACGTACATATCTGTGTACGTAGTTCAAAGGAGAAGATGAAGGGTAGGTCATAAACCAAATGTCATTCATAATTCCGACGATGTCTATATTCTCATTTCTCGTGACTGTGTCGAAACTATCCTTCTCATGTACGAAACATCGCTTCCACTCACCAGACGCTCTAAATAGTAACCATTCCAATTTAAATTCAGTATAAAGCAGCAGTTAATTTTCACGATTTTACACCAACTGAACATCTTGGTATACATTCTCATAAGCTTCCATGCCTAAATGTGCGTGTTGGCTGACGAAAAAAAAACAAATCAAGATATATTGACTATAATACAAATACAATATTTAAGGCAATAAAATACAAAAATTCTCCAGTTGAGCTTGAAAATGTAATAACAGTAAGAATTAATCGACCGGGTTTTATGCGTATCACATTTTGTGTGTTTATATGCATTGACTTTACATAGTGTGAGCACCTCTATTTAGTGAGATATGGGTGCGTCGCTACCAAACTTTAAGCACTGTTGGGAATGGGGCGCGAAATATTTAATGAAGCGACACAAAATTCAAGATCAAGATCCTTTCTGCACAGAATCCTGGTAGGCACATAATGGATAATAATTCTGGTCGCTAACGTTGGGTTTTTGGCGTCAAGTATCTAAGCATTCTCCTTAATGAGTATACCACACGCTATATATTAAAGTAAATTCGAACGTCGAGCATGCTTCATATCTAGCTCCTATCGGCCCTTATGCAACATGGATATGAATGGGTTCACGCTATCTGTGGCAGATGTACACTGGGGCATACCAACAGAGTTTCTCATGTAAGACTGATGTGGGCTATGGTTGTTATTAAGCACATGTGGCATGATGGGTATAGCGGATGTGGAGAGTGTGGGCGTTGCACTCGCACTCACGACGCTGGGGCCATGCTGAACATTGTGTTGGATTGACAAAGGTGGGTGTTGTGTGGTCTTGTTATATTCATCGTCCAGAAATTGTTGAAATAAGCTCTTTTTTGCACCTGGCGTGCTTGCTAGTGGGGACGGTTTTTGTTGCGGTTGTATTTCTCCCGCACCGTTAACATGATTACCACTACGCATGGGTTGCGTTGTAGATACCATACCCTCATCTGAATCAACAGGTGCTGAATAAATTCGGTCAACACGTAAACTCTGAGTAGGAATATAGCGTCCGTGTTGCGCACTTATATTTGGGTGTCTTTGTACGCTGGGGTTCATAGCATCAACTGTATGTACAAAATCATGCATTTGCAGTTCATGTTCGTTTGGTTGCACAATATTTGACAATCTCATGGGTGCCGCATCTACAGTCATCGTACTGTCATGTTTGGGTGCATACCCGGCTGTATACGCAGGGTTATTATTTAGCCCCGAGTAAGCCATATGTGTCAATAAATCGGGGTTCCCTGTAGTCACAATCGGAGAGCCTTGAATGTACGACAGCCCACCGCTAGTAGGCGTGTGTTGATGGTTTTGCTGACTTGTGTTTTGGTTACTTGCGGGCGTAATTGAGGGTTCTTCGAATCCCGTGTCATTCCACAGATCGGTGTTCGTCGATATATGCCGTTCGGATCGTAAGATTGCATCAGCGCTGTATAAAACGAGTGTTTGAACGTGAGTACAAATTTAAAAGATACCTCTTTTCACATTGTATTATGAAACACGTATTACACACAAAAAATTGGGTCGTCTTACTTCCGTCTAACACAGAGTAACGTATTTATACGCACAAAGTGTAAGAATACAAGGGTCACTCGCATCAACACATACACGTGCTGTTGGGAATTATGTTAACATATATGTTACGTGTGGTTCTGCGTATATGTACGTATATGTGTGCGTATACATATAAAAACATGTGCACAAACAGGCGTACCCCTTCATATTCATCGTCAATGCTGGTTGACTGACTGAGCGTTTGTAGAGCTGTGGTAGGTGGAAAAACCATTTTTGAGTTTGTGTACGTACGCACGTACACACGAGCATACTATAATGTACGAGTATATGTCGGATGTACAGAAAGTCACACGCATACAAAAATCTATGTGAGGAGCTCAGGTTGAACTCACAAAACAAGTGTGACGAAATTAAGTGTATCTTCTATGAATGAGTAACCGATAATTACCATATGTACGTGATACGAAAGAAGCACAACATTCACAGTCACACATAAACATACACAGAAGCACATATACACAAGAGTGAGTCAACATACTGTGCCAGGGATATTAAGCTTTCCTGGCATGGACGGTCTCCTACCACCATCATCAAACATCTAAGTGCATGTTACAAGTTACCAAACATTCAAGTGCATATAAGAATGAATATTATAGGTAGATAGGCTGGTAAGAAAAAGCAAGGGTACCAATGTGGGATTGTTCTACATGCATGGACTGTACACGTATTAAAGGTTGATGTATAGGCTTGCTGAGAAAGATTCAATCAAAGTAACATACATGAACAAATGGGTCTCCGAAGCATGTGTATACACACGTACACATATACTGTCGCTCCGCTTCGCCCGACAACATATTCACATACAAACACACGCACATCTGTAAACACGCATATACATACATTGTCTTCTTCAACTTCATCAAAACCCTCCACAGTTTCCTCTCCCATAAGCTCTGCAAACTTCTTGTCCGATTCTGCCTGTTTCCTTTTTTGCTCTGCAATTTTATCAGCCAACCTTCTATTCGGTGAACTGGTTGTATGCGTGAAGAACAACAGATATGTTCGTATGTAAAAATTTGTGCGCATTTATGTGTGCGAGAACAAACCTTCTAGAACCACAGCATAGATTCAAATATATCCTAATATATACACCCTGTTAATGTGTACCTCGTCTTTCTGATATTAGCTGGACTAGCAGCCGCATCATGCCTTCTAGTTTTCGACCGAGAACTTCCGGACGAAGTACTGAGTCCGGCCAATGAAGTTTGTGAACACGTTCCCATATATCTTTGACTACTTGATGGGGTACTCGCTGTGTATACAAGAGTTGTGTGTATATTCAAGCATACAGTGGTCTGTGAGTTATATGTTGGAGTGAATGTGATTCGCCTCGGAGCCAACAGACAAAACATCATACCAACAAGCGAAATGTTTTTGAACTCAGAATCAAGGTACACTTTGATCTGGTACTAAACGTTCCCATGTGTATGTGTGCATGTTTGTGTGTTTGTGGTCTATGAGTTTCAGTGTGTGCTTATCATGCGCATACGAGTGAATACATGTGCCTAGATGGTATTCTGGTATATGAGAACTTCACATGTATATATGTATATGTATTTTGCACATACATTTCTTTTGAGGAACTTGGGAAAACGAAGTCAGTGACGCATCTGATCCGAACACAAAGTTATCCAACGAAGGTTTGTTGCTATTTAAATGGGATGGCGACTCTGGTGCCATCTGCAGATAATTTTCATATTTTGCATGTGTGACGATTAGGGTGTGTATAGATTCTGTCTTTGTATTTGCAGTTACTGTGCATGTGTTTGATGTAAGTACCGTTTTTCCTATATGCACGTGAATGAGTTTATTCTTGAATTGTGAACAATCGAAAATCAGTTAGGTACATACCATAGTATCTAAGGACTGGTTCATTATAGGGGGCTTTCGATAAGGCAAATTTGGCGCTGTAGAACATAACAGGTACGAACACATACGTATCATGTGGATGACAAAACGAGGTTTATGTACGTGTGTAGCCGGAGTATATTCGTGTGTACAATTGCGTATACGACTGATAGTACGTGCATTTGCATGGTTGAATGTATGTGTGCATTTCGGTATATTTTGGTGTCTGTTACATGTTTTGTAGTAACGATGCTTGGCGAGTGAGAAACACTTACAAGAACCGCGCTTTCCAAAACTTGATGGTTTGAGTGAGTGGCTGGCTCGTCGTTGCTGTTCGGTTTAAAATACAAACACGTACACATACAAGGAATGCCATGAAAAATAAACACACATATTAGATTGTACGATGTATATGAGATATTAGATGGTAGTGACATGATGAACAGAAAAAATCCCGACACTGTGACATGTATGCTTCATAGCTAGTATCGTATCATGTACTCCGTGATACTCTTCGACGAGCTTGAGTCTTAAGGGTGTGTCGAGTAGCGGAATAGAACCGTCCACTATTCTAAGTATTTGTTAGTGTAATCCATGTACATGCATAAACTGATTGCATATGTAAAAACAATAAGAAACCCTCCACAATACATGATGGACACCGCACGAAACAGGTGAAAATTGAAACCAAAATTGAAAACAATGTTAGAAACATGACATATTTCGTTCAGACCACGTTTGTGATAGGCACGAAATGGTCAGGAATGTATGCGATGTGGTAGACATGCACACGAAATACATCGAACACAAGTCTACTTAAAATACATATATACGTACGTTGTGCCAACTGACGATAGATGTACGATTGGGTTTGTAGGAAATTGAAACGACCAGCACATACACGCACATATATGTATGTTAATACCGATCCAAAGTCATCTTTCCCAACCGATGGTAGATACTCTGAAGACTTAGAATATGAAAGTGAGCCAGGATACAACGAGAGAGAGTCGAACATTGATGGAATTTGGTCGGGTAGACACGCCACTGAGTTGCTTCGAAGAAAGTTCATATGTCCAGGACTGTTTCTATATAAAGGGTCACCTAACATACTCATGTCTCCGTGATTTTGATGTCTGCTGGGCTGTGGAAAAGCAGTATTGTGCTGCGTACAGACGCGTGTACGTGGTATTAAAATACATACAATGTACAAACTGAATGCACACTTGCATGTGGATATATACGAAACAAATTCAATGTGAGGAGTGACCTCTGGCATAGCATACTGACACGACGTTACTATATGTGGGGCTATGTCTGGAAATGGTGTGTCATGTACCACTTGGAAATTATCGCACGGACAAGAACAGATATGAAGCAGATGTTGTTCGACATGGTCCTCCCATTGTGTTGCGTGTGTACACGTAGATGTAGACATACGTGTTGTTGCCATATAGGATTTCCGCTCTCAGGAATGGAATCGTACGAGGGGCTGTTCACGGGCGACATCGTGGGTGACATCATAGGAGAGAGATTATTGTGGCCATACGATCCCATTACATAGTTCGGATTCATCATTGCATTCGAGTGGGCACTTTGTTGATTGATGAGTATCGGTGTCGTGCCTGTGAACCCTGAATATACGCGAGAGTCAACGTGGCGATTGAATTGTGAGTGATGAAGATGCGTACACAGATCATGGGTGTGTGTGTGTAATGTGTGTGTGTGTGTGTGTGTGTGTGTG